>JAUTDX010004869.1:0-49960 GCA_030844895.1 Ambrosia x helenae | reverse complement strand
AAAGAAATGGAACACACCCAACGCGAAACGAATTAGACACGAAAACGAATATGAATAGCCGGGAACATAGCACCCGTCACAGGTTTAACCCATTACCCACAGAAAAAAAACACCATACAAGACGCACACCACTGGCGCTATCCAAACCCACCCCTCCCGCTATCATACCACCAAAGAAAACCCCACACACACACGCCAAATTACACTTAAACACCCGAAGCCTTTGACAGCACTCACTGAAAACCATTACCCTTTCATGTTATAATATGCAACCCTTAGCCAATCTTCTATGTTTGGGACCTCCTCTTGCGTTCTATACTTCAAACCATACATACGTAATCTCTTTGATTTCTTCAACAATTCTTGCAAAAAAAACGGTTTTCCTTTGAATACCCTTTCATTTCTATGCATCCATATCTTCCACAAAGTCGCCATAATGATCGCAATTGCTGCCTTTCTTTGCTTTTTGGTTAGCTTCATTTGTACAGTTTGATACAATATTTCGCCTATGGAAGGGGCGCTTGCCATTGATCCGTTTCTCAGCCATGCTCCAATTGACCACCAAATAGATTTTGCCATTATGAAGGAAAGTAGCACATGTTCAACTGTTTCATCCTCAATTCCGCAACACGGGCACGAGAGACTCCCACCTTGACTCCTCGCTTAGCTAATTCCACTCTAGTTGGTATCCTTCCAGCTAAGGACTTCCATACAAACATATTCGCCTTAGGTATAGCCCAATTACACCAAACCATCTTATTCCCAATCGGATTGCTATACGCAGCATCTAATAAATCCGTTGACACAAGCTTGACTGAAAAAAATTCTGCATCCGCTGCAGCCCAAACCCAGTTATCATGCCCGTTCTTCATGACCGTGCTTCTAAGAAGATGTATAATGTCTAACGATTGCTGCCATTCCTGAGTATCTTTCGGCCTTTGCTTCCAGGTCCATGACCAAACACATTCAAGCCGAGTCTGCGATAGTTATCCAAAACAAGTGAGCCTTTGTTTCCTGCTAATTTGTATGCCAATGGGTACACTTCTTTAAGCTTTGCTGAGTTAACCAAGCGTCTTCCCAAAATCTGCACTTACCACCATTTCCCACCTTACACACTAGCTTTTTATTGACATCAATATTTCTCTTTAGAAAATCTGAGCCCAACCCCCCAATAGTTTTCCATACCCCTGAGACTTATTTGTCGATTGGAATTATACCTTTAACCCAACGGTTTCCATGTATCGTCCGAATTGTTTGAGCCCATAGGTGTTCCCCGTCTTCCCTAAACCCCCACCACCACTTGGTAAGTAGAGCAAGATTCGTTTCCTTTTAGGCCGCCCAACCCAATCCGCCCGCCTTTTTAGATATAACGATTCTTTCCCATCCCACCCATCGAATTTTCTTCCCACTAGATCCACCGCCCCATATAAATTTCCTCCGAATTCCTTCTGAGGTATTGACTACCTTCATTAGAGCTTTATACAACAACAGAAAATAGGTTGGAAGGCTACCTAGAACTGTTTTTGCTAGAAGAACTCTACCCGCAAAAGAGAGACATTTCGCTTTCCATCTTGAAAGCCTAGTATTGAAACTATCAATGACCGGTTTCCAATTGGAAACCCTATTCATATTTGCACCAACAAACATACCAAGATACTTAAAAAGAAATTCCTGAACCTCACACTTCAAACAAGACGCAGCAACTGATAGTTGGGTTTCATCTACTCCCACACCATATACCTTACTCTTAGTATTATTTATCTGTAAACCGGATGCGAGATGAAAACACCTCAGAATTCTTTTTAAATTTTTTGCCTCTTCCACGTTCCATCACCTACAAAAACAACATCATCGGCGTAGAACAAATGGGAAATAATCGGGCCGTCATTTGGTAGTGAAATACCACCAAACAGTCCATTTTCACGTGCCTTAACCATGATAACGTGTAATGCTTCCATTGCCAAAATGAAAAGGAAGGGTGATAACGGGTCCCCTTGTCGAAGGCCTCTTTGTACACAAAAACTACTAGTGGTCGAACCCGTTAACAAGAACCATAGTAGATTGTGAGTACAAAATCCCCTATAATCCAACACTTCCACCTAGCCGGGAAATTCATGTGGGTTAACACGGTGATCAAGAATTTCCAATTTATCGTATCATAGGCTTTATTGAAATCAACTTTGAAGAACGACACCGGTTTCTTGTATTTTTTTGCCCACCCATGAATCTCATTGAGGATTAAAGGACCATCTACTATATTCCTCCCACCAAGAAAAGCCGACTGCAAAGGCGAGACCAAAACATCCATAACCGCCCCTAACCGATTCACAAGAATCTTAGAAATAACCTTTTGCACCACACCAATAAGTGCGATCGGTCTAAAATCGGTATGTACCTTTGGATCAGCAACTTTAGGGATCAGTGAAATGAAGGACGCCCCGCTAGCATGACAAATGGATCCATGTGTTGAAATTCATTAACTGTGCTCAGAAATAATGGCTCAAAATCAGCCCAAATTTTTTTGATAAATCCAATCGTAAACCCATCGGGGCCAGGGGCTTTATCGTTTTCACACTCCCACACGGCATTCTTTACTTCTTCTTTAGAAAATTTTCTGATTAAAGCTTCACTCTGTTCAGGCGAAAGTTTTTTAAAACCGTCTTCAAGTATGCGTGGTCTAACCTCCATCTTCTCCTCGAATCTAGCTTTGAAAAATTCTTGAAACGATTCCTTAACCTTTGTAGGTTCCACAACCCAATCATTACCAATGAGAACTCCATTAACTCTATTTTTTACAACGTTGCTATTCACCACTTTATGGAAAATCTTTGAATTTTCATCACCACTTCTGATCCAAATCGCTCTTGACTTAAGGCGTAAATCTTCGGCTCTATCAATTTCCCATTTCGTAACTTTCTCCAATGCCTCCACTCTTTTCGTTCTTTCTTCCGAGATTAATGGCCTTGTTTCCGCTACCAATTCCAACTTTTGAATATCTTCCTTTGCTTTAAGAATGCTTTCCTCCTCCTCTTTTTTCCTTTTGCCTCGCCACTCTTTGATTTTCGCCTTGAGGTTTTGAAGGCAAACCGCAAGTGTTTTGCCCATAGTTGCCTCTACAGTTTTCTTGTCAAAAACATCCCTAACGATTTGTGCCAACTCAACATCCTCCAACCAAGTGTTAAAAAATCTGAATGGAGTAGGGCCGTAGTTACAAGAAATCACCGATAGTACCAATGGTCGGTGATCCAACCTCTTTTCACGAGGTAGTGCGATCATGCGAGCATTTGGCCATTTATCGACAAATCTGTCACACACAAGGATACGATCGATTTTGCTACTCTTCGACCCGTCATCAGATATGTATGTGTGTTTTGCCCCCCCCCCCCCCATATTAAATTCAACTAATCCAGCGGCGGCAATGAAATTATTAAATGCAAGCGCACTACCGGGATTATATACCGAGTTCATTCTTTCATTTTCACATCTCACTTCATTAAAATCCCCCAGAAATACAAAACACCCATCATATGAATTCCTCAAATCAAGAAGTTCAGCCCATAATTCCTTCCTTTTCGTTTCATCATTCGGAGCATGAACATTAACTATATAAAACTCTTCACTATGCCCGAAAATACACCCACTGACAAGTAAAAAATGGTGTTTAGAAATAATAATATTAGACCTGAAAATTTGAGGATTCCACAGCGAAAGGAGACCCCCTGCTCTGCCCATAGTTCTTGATAACGCCTTTTCCATCTGTGACTTATCCCAAAATCTGTTTATTTGCTCATCCGTAATATTTGCGAGGTGTGTTTCTTGAATTGCGATAAACATAACGTCGTGCTCCTTTTTAATCCTTCTAATCCAAGCGGCTTTCGCCGGCTTGGCCGCCCCCTTATATTAGTGGTTAACATATTCATTGTAAACCATCTTCCTCCTCTTGCCTGATACTTCCTACCACAAGATCTTCAAACCCATTAAGATTTATCCCAATTTTTGAACCAACAGCAATCGTTTGAATTGATTCCGCCACCACAGTGTCATGAGAAACCGATTCTTTAGAATTTTGATCCCCATCCGATTCAATCTCTTCTGCCCAATCTTCCTCCTCCGAATCATTTGTTTCCCAGAACCGATTAACTTGCCCATCCCGAATGAAGTCATCATAATTATAGATTCAATCTTTTTGGCAGCCTCTTTCCTAGCTTTGAGAAACGGCTTCTTCTTCCTGCATACCCTCGACATAGGGACCTCAAGATTTAAATCAGGAATTTTTCTATCTTTCTTCTCTGTTTTCAACGATAATAGGACATTAGGATTCTCCTTATTGGGCTCATGCTCCTTTAATTCATTCAACAAATGGGCTAGATGGTCTTTTATGATCGGACCATTATTTTTATCCTCCTTGGGCTTCCTCAGTGGGCCAGGTGGGGTCTTAGGAACAGGTCCACCAAATTCAGAGGATTGCTGAGTTGAGTTATGATTCTCTTTTAAAGCCTCATTAAATTCCCCACCTAATGTATAGTTATTACACGTATAGTTCCCATGCAAATGTTCCCCATCCTTTTCATGATTCATTAAGTTTTTTGTCTTTTGTGATTCCTTGGTGAGTAGGTCGATAACTTCGATTGGCTTTTCATCTTCCTTGTTCTTACCTTTATCCGGGACATGAATTCCGGTTCTTTTTTTGGCGACTTATCAAGTTCACCTTCTTTTTTCAGATTTTCGACCTCCTGGATACAGCTAGGTGCCCACTGTTGCATTACTTCATCGACCCAAACATCGAAAACTTTACCCTTAAAACGTACTTTCAGCTTCTTTTTGATCCTATCCCCTTCTTTAACTAGTATGGCAATGCGATCGAACGAAAAATCTACATCAAACACATCAGCTTTCGATGGAAAGACAACTTTGCCGAACACTTGCGCTATCTGGTTAGACGTGTTAGCATCCCAAGCATGTAATGGAATGCCACTGATATTAATCCATGCTATACGATCAAAACATATGTCTTGCCCATTCCATTCTTCAACACTTTCAAAAATATCACACCAACTAACTGATTTATTGCCTAGAAAATTCTTGGTTTCTTCAGCCGATCGGAATGACAGTAGAGCGTACAGTCCTCCAACATACCTCACCTTTGTTGAAACAGGAATCCATGGTTGCAAGATTGTTCTGAGTTCATCTAATATTTCAAGGTTTTTAGATTGCACTAACAGCGTACGCCCCATCAATGATGACAAATGAGTCTTCTTTCCATTATCGGGGTTAATATTCACCAGATTTTCAGTGTACGCCCATGCTCCACTTTTTGGATTACTAGCTGTTGTTTTCGTTCCCGTTTTGCCACTGTCGGATTTCCAAGCCTTCATGGGTTGATGTTGTTTGTTTGTAAGTGGGGGTTTTTGCATCTTCACAGTCGGCGCCTGTTCACCATTAGCTCTTTGTCTGTCATGTCCCGGACGTTTTCCTTCACGAGCAAATCTTGAAACATTCGCATAGATACTTTTGCCAAATACCCTTGTTTGCATCACCTGCTGAATAAGTTTGTCAAGATCATTGACCAGACTGAACCTGAGAACCCAAATCCCCTACCCCTGCTGTCTTTCTTAACCGAACGTAGGCATCCACCATGTTCGAAAACTCCAAAAAAACTGCACCACAAGTCCTGACTAGAGCACCCCCATGGCAGACCTGAGACGTAAAGAGTGACATCCTTTTCCTTGTTTCCACCGGTTCTTCTCTCGTATCTGCTTCCACGATCTTTGTAGCTTCCTTCTTGCACGTATCTTCTTCCCTCTGTATTATGTCTCTAAGATCTGCAGTATTTTGTTGATCTGGTTGTCTTCTGTTTTCTCCGCGTCCTCGCCCGTTCATCGTCTTCGTAATCGCCACCCTGTCGCCTTCGCCAATGTGATGAATATGATGAAATGAGGTAAATACGACGTGTCTCCGCCGAGAAGGGTGACGGGCGACTTCTAGTAAAAAGTAATGGAATAATTTCTCATGTGTGAGTTGAATGATTAAAAAGTGGGTGGCGATTACGAAGAAGATGTATTGGTTTTTATTTAGGGCGGGATTAAAAAGCCATGTCTCCGCATCCTCGCCGTTCCAATATCAAGTCCACCAACATCAATATCTAGAAACATGGCTTTCACTGCTCCTATAAGCATGAAAAGATCCAATCCATCCTCTATTTCAGCTGGGACTCTTCATAATCTCTCAGCAAATTCTGGAAATGAGATCAAGCCTACAAAAGGATTAGTGGCAGTAATCGACGAAAATGAGGCTGCTAAAATGCAAGCACCAAAGGCATTGACTGAGCACGACTGTGACTGGAGTGAAGAGGTTGCAACTGCAAAAGTCGACAACAACAAAGATCTTATGCGAAAGATTTGTACCAAGGGAATGGTGAACCAAGAGCAGGATGTGGATGAAAAAGGTAAGAAGGAAGCTGTGGAAGAAACATTGATTGCTGAAAAGACTGAAAGCATGAAGACTGAAAAAGGCAACATGACAGGTAAAGCTGTGAATGAGGAATCAAACAAAGATCATGCGGAGAAGGATCTGGTAAAAAGCATTCCTCTTGAAATTAAAACAAAACTGTGCACACCAAGGTGTGTCATAGCAGTTGCTTACTGTTTGTCCCACAATCGAAATGTTTTAAGAGAAAGAGATGATATTCAAAAAATCAACAATGAAATGAAAGAAAATGAGTTGGCATATCAACGAAAGTTAAATGCATCTCTTGCTGAAATGCAAACTCTTAAAGAATTTGTCCTTAGAAAAGATTTTTTAATAAATGATTTAACAGAAAAGTTAGAAAAATCAAGAAACGAAACAAATCATCTTCAAATTATTGTGGACAAATGGAATGTAAGCAAGAAGGCTCAAGCTCATCTAGTGGAGTGTTCAAGGCAATCTTTTATTAAAGATGGAATTGGATATAAGGATAAAAATGGGATCGAAAGATCTTTATTTGTACCCCTGAGCAAAAGTGAATATATACCAATTCCAAAACTTCATCCTAAAAATGATCTGTGTGAAAAGGAATGTGTCAAACCTGAGTCTAGTACTAATATGATTAAAAGCAATGCAGAAGTGACACAAAAGGCAGAGGTTGAAGATGACGACATTTGTGGTGGAAAGACTTTGGGGTTGGGTCACCCAGGAGCCAGTTACTCAACAGTTAATTGGTTTATTTGGAATAATGAAAAGACTAAAACTGTTTTAAATTTGGATGACTGTACTGGACCTAGACCTAATGTTGATTCGAATGGCGTAGTAAATGTTTGTGATAGGCAGAAACCTATCTCACGTTCGGATGTTTGTCATGATGATATTGTGAATGAATTTGCTGATTTAAAATCTGCATTTTGTGATGATAAAACTGTTTGTGCTCCACCTGTTTTTGTGCCCGCTCTTGAGAATAACAGGTTTGGAAAGTTCTTAACTGAAGAAATTCCAGAGTTTACTCCATCAACATCATGCAAAGATGATTCACAAAGTGATTCGGAGTTTTGTTCATCCAGAGAATGGAAAGCTCAAAGGACTCGGAAACTTCAGTGTGAGAACTTGATGATAGAGTTGACACTACAAATCAAGTCCATCAAGATTCACTGGAAGAAGATTGCTCAACTTCAGATGATGAATTAGTGATGAATGAAATTCACAAGGGGTTAAAGATCACAGAGTCAAAAGGTGATGTAAAACTCAATGCTTCTCAACAAGCCGAATCAAGCTCAAAACAATCTACATCCCCAATTGCATCACACGGGACAACAAAGCATCAAAAGCCATTAAAAGCTTGCTTTAGCTGTGGTAAAGAAGGTCATGTGCTCAAGCAATGTCCAGAACGACACAATCCAGACGGTAAAGGCAATGCGGATTGCTTCTCCGGATCAAAGGATAAAATGCACACATCTTTGAATGATAGGATGACACATATTCCATCAAGATCTCCACATATGAAGCCGGTTTCATATGATTCAAAGATGAAAAGGACCAAAGCTAAAACCACAATCTATTCCTCCACGTCTTAAACAGAAAATTGTTTCAAAAATTAAATCTTTTACAAACAATTTTTTAAAACCAACACAAGTTTGGCGAATCAAACCAAACGTTGAAAAAGAAACTAATGAGGGAAAAGGTATGGTGTTTCAAGAAGTTAGTTATATTGATGAAAAAAAAGACAATCCAGGACCACGATGGCCTGGGTTCCACTCTCTAATTAATTTACTTATGAGTGCAGGAACTACCATGGAGAACTGTTATTAACACGGTTAGTAACAGTGGGTGTTCCAAGAATAGGTTTGGAGTAGAAATCTGACAGGTTTGGTTATGGTATCTAACCTGATTGCACAATTGACACGGTTGTCACACACTCATTTTCTTGCTGATATATGTTTATGTGTGTCTGATGTGGAAGACTTTATTTCTCGTAAATATTTTTTTTAAGAAAATACAAAAAAAATAATTACAAAAAAAGGGGATTGTACAAAAATAAAAGTTTAGGGGGAGTATGAAAATATAGTCTCGGCCATGAGATGTGATTCATGCAAATAATCCTGATCTTATATGGGAAATGATAGGAACTAACTTGTTTATGTCTGCACATGAATAGGATCGGAAGGACGTTACAACTACAAGTTAATGATGTGTAGGTAGGTTCAGCCTTCAAGTTGAGTAACTGCTATAAGGTGAATAATAATAATAAATCTACACGAAAAGCTAGATTCCCACTTTGTTTTAGGTCTGCACAAGCTGAGTCCGGTTATACATAGGTTGAGAGATTAAAAGACACAGAAAATTTTGTGCATATATTCAAAAGACACCTAAGAGTGCAGGCTACCAATGCGGGGCCAACAAATCAAATTGAGCAGCAAAAGACACGCAATGTTAGTGACGTGCAAACATATATAAATAGCTCACTAATCAGATGATCAACTTCTCTGTTTGATGCGAAAGCATATGCCTGAAGCTCTCATCATCTGATTTAGATGATCATCTTCTCTGCTTATGGAAACATAGACCTGAAGCTCTCATCATTATATCTCAATAAACCTTGAGGATTGGTAGGCTTATACCTAGCACAAGTCGGTTCCACAAAATTTTCGTCAATATTACCAAAAACATGATAATCTCATCAACAAACGTATGTTGAAAGACGAGAGGCATGGACTTAAGAGGACAAACATACCGACAATCGTTCTTGGGTCGTAGCTATCCTTAAGAAAGTTGAAGCGTGGCTAGGATTTTCAACTTAGTGTGATCCCATATCTGATCCCTTCTATATCTCGAAGGTTGATGGCTGTTTAAAAAAAAAGATTAAAAAAAAAAATTAAAATCCAAAAATAAAATCTTTATTTGTGTACAGTAGTTTTCAAGTCTTCCATGTCACATTATTCGTGTCTCAAGTCGTTTAAGATACTTAATTGATTGCACACCACAAATGAATACAGTTTTATATGTATGTTGAATTTGTCTTAAGAAAATTCGGAGTTGTGTTTGTGATTGTGGTTAGGTTTCTTCGACTACTTGCTGCAATGATGACCGTCATCAGTTGAGCAAGATACCAAACCAAGCACCTGTTGCCTCAAGCTTGCAGAAGATCAGTGTTAGGAATCCTCATCCTACATCATAAAAACCACTCAGGCTATCGAGAGTTGAAAAAGTTTGTTCTTGATTGTCAAAGATGATGCATGCAAAAAGGGGGAGATTGTGAGATAAGAGTACTCAAGGAACAAAGTGACAAGAACACCTTCAGCAAAGAAAATTTGGAAAGCATCAGTCTAGGGGAGAGTATTGTTGGGTACTTAATTTGAGACTGAAGCTTTGCCAAATTAGATGATCACAGTATATATAGATTGACGGTTCTGAAGATGATACAAGAGTTTGATAGCATTAGACTAAGGGGGAGATTGTTGGGTCTAAATTGGTAGTCTAATGTTATCAACAAAGTCAAAGTCAACAAGTCAAAGTCCAGCCAAAGAAAGTCAAAGTCAAACGAGTCGCAGTCAACACGTAAGGCAACTCGAGAAATCCAGATAATAGATCGATGAGTGAAGCTCAAGTTATGATCAAGAAAGGCGCTATAGATAATAAATATATTTTGTTTAGACAAAATATATTTATTACTTTAGAAATTGTTAACCCTGGGGACCTAAATGTAATTAGCCTAAGTGTGTTTGGGCTATAAATAGATAGAGATAAGGGTTTTATTGCGAACACACATTCTAGTAATTTGGGGGTTTTGATTGTTTTTATATTATGCAAATTATTAGTGGGTCTTATTGAATATTTTGTGTGTGTTCATCTCTATTTAATCATCAAAATCAGATTATTAGCTCCAAATCGATCCTACACAGAGAAGGATAAATGGTTGTTTTAGATAAATACATGTGCAATCAGTTTATACTAATAAGATGTTGGTTATTGTTGGTTATTGTAGGGTATGTGGGCGAGTTAAGTTGCCGCATTTCAGAAAAATATGCAGAATTCATATGTAAAGTTAATGTACAGATCAAGGAGCCTGAGGCTGCGTCTGTTGGAAAACCAATGGACAATTCTGGTATTTTAGTCGACTTCGCCTTGATAAAGAGTCTAATTTATATCATAAGTTTCTGATTAGTCATGGTAATTTTGTATTTAACAGGTACATGTTGTCATTCTCACTTGGTGCTGGTCCAGTTCCAGCTCTTTTATTACCCGAGATATTTTTCTCTAGAGTAAGAGCAAAAGCAGTTGGCTTGTCACTTGGCATGCGTTGGGTATGTCATGAATCGAATAACCAACATTTTTATTAGGGTAAGCATGGTTTGGTTTAATATGATTCGGCTATGGGCTAAACTGAACATATAACCGATGTTTCTCTTTTTTAGATTTTCACAACCGATAGGTTTGACTTACAAACGATTCGATAGCTTTTACACTTTTTTTAATTATTATTGTATATAACTCAATTAATCTGATCATGGGTAATTTAGGCTTTGGTCCATAATTTGAAGCAAACTGCTGATGACTCAATCAGCGGCTAACCTCTTCATCAAAGTTAGCCACTGATTGAGTCAGCAGCAGTTTGCTTCGTTAGAGGTTTGACCCATCAGAGGTTATCACTTCTTCAGTGGTTATAACCTCATTAGAGGTTTTATTAGCAGTTGTTATATCATGGTTAACTTCTGATTCATCAGTACTTATGTCAGTGGATAACCTCTTCATCAGAAGTTAGCCACTGATTGATTTTTTATTGTTGTTCACAGGTATGTTGTAAACATTTGATTGCGTTTGATGTTTTTTCTGTTACTTTGGTGATAAGGACTAAGGTTTAAGTGTTTAAAATATGGCAGAAATTCCATATTTTGGCAAACCCGAATCAGAATCTTGATTAAGATGTTGGAAGATCTCATTGAAAAAGCTAAAGATGGAGGCTTGGATGTTATTGGAACCTATGTGTTTTGGAATAGCCATGAATCTTCACCTGACAGTGTACCATGTTCTTCTGCTCAAATTCTCTTTTTGTGTAATAATTTTAGGGTGCTTTGATCAGCAGTAAATTTACTGAATGTTTCTGGGTTTTTTTTTATAATTATTTTCTCAGGTGTATTGAATGGATGGGATGTTTTTATAGTGGCAGCCAAGGGGTTTGTAGAAATGTCAAAGAGGAAAATGATGAAATGGAGCTACATCTTCCTTACCTCTGCAGAGATACGTGCGTTAAACACTCTACAAGAAAAACTGCTTGTGAAAAACTTGCTATCATTCCTTCTTCTTTGTCATTGTTTCATGGGTAATCACTAATGGAGGAGATGGACAGAATGATGGGTCTAAATTCTTAACTGCAAATGGGATTTGAAGGTTTTGTTAGGAGATGGACAGTAGTTAAATTATTTTAATCAAATGTCATTTAATAAATAAAGATTAATATTTCATTTACAGAACTTGCTATTACAAACACACTTGGTTTAATAATTTGTTGTGTGAAGGTAACTCATTATGTACACGTCCAACTGCGATTGGTCAAGTAGTTACTTATTTGGTTGCATTGTTGCAGGTGCCAGTCAATGAAAATGATGTTGAACCAACCTAGAGGTGGTCGTATTCAATAGTTGATGGAGCCGCTTCAGATGGAAACCCGACACAGATATGTATCACAAGGTTAACTTCTGTTACAACCCACAAATTATTTTGTTTTTTAGGATTTTAATACATAGGTATTTGATCTTTTGGATCTTTGATGTAGGAATGTGATGATTTGTGTTTGATTGATTGGTTTTGTTTTCAATTTCGCGTGTTTGATCTTCTACGATTTCAGTTTTCGTGTGTTTACTCTTCTCCAATTTGGGTATGCATTTACCCACTTTGTATTAAAAAAATCTTAACGCTTTAGTATTTTGTTGCAGTAAGAAATCCAGATTTGGAAAAGCTTTGGTTAATACATGAGTGTAGTTAAATATAAATAGAATTCAATTTGATGTTGAAAGTTTTGAGTAGATATTCTAGGGTTATTTGTAAGAAATAGGTTTTCATAATTATAAGTTCTTATTAATGGGTCAAACTGCAGATGTAAGAAATAAAAGTGGTTTGAATATAGTTAGCATTGCATTGGTTGTAGGAGAAAGGAGGAAATGGAAATGTTTTTGGTTTTATTTGAGAATAATAGAAAGGCGATGAAGATCTTTTTTCTGCAATTGAAGTTTTGTTTTTTCCGAGCATTAGGTTACTGGATATTGGTGAAACCCGACCCGTATCTTTGTGGGGCAACATTAATAATGAATAATTATTTGATTGATGCAGCCATGGCGGTGTTTGGTCATTTCTTTCCGGTTCCATATTTGCAGATCTGAGCCTCAAATATAGAATTACTTCGTGATTTCGAATTATGATGTTTCATATGTTTATGTTACAGGATTTTGGGTGCAAGTTGGTTTGTAGGTAAGTTCCAGTTATGCTTATGATGTTCCTGTTGTTGATGTTTTTTTTAAATCCAATTGTAGGTATGTTCAAATTGTGCTTTGGTTCAGGTTTAAAAAAAATATATTAGTTCATGTTCTGACCAAAATAGGCTTGGGTTAAAATGTTTTTTTGAAAAAAAGTTTGAAATTGGTTTAACATATATATTAATATGTTCAGGCCTGGCCAATCACAGTCAATGGAAAAAATGATGTCGTTGAAGAGAAGCGATCCACAAACTCTAGTGGTATGTTTTTAGATGTTAATGCACATTCTAAACAAATTATCTTGTATAATAAGCTGACTGTTTGTAATCACGTATGGTTTCGAGGTGCCACTTCTTTAGCTTTCGTTTGCACAGTCAGTTGTTCAAGTTTAATAATCTGTTATGATTGGATGCCATGTATGACATGTTTCATGTTTAATAAGGCGGACGCCAAATCAGCAGTTTATAATAAACAACTGGGAGAATATAATTGCCTAACTAGCATAGCAATTTAGTTGGATTACATGCTTGAAAACCAAATCGTGGCTACTTCTTATCAACTGATATGGGATAAATTTGATGTTATGTTACTCAATACTAAGCTTTTATTCATTTTGGCCATGTAGCATTTTCGATTGTTGATATACAAATAGGAAAATGAATGAAAATTTTATAACGGGTTGGTTTATTGAAAGCACTAAAATTGAAAATAAAGAAGACGTAATTTAGCTTTTGTTCTTCTCTATTGATGGAAAGATAATTACATTTGATTGTGGGTTGATCTATTTGCTGTTTGAGAACTTAAACGTTGTGATCGTCTCCGTCTTTATTAATAAAGATTCATAAATCTTAGATCCTTATCCTTTATCGAGTAATTTTATTTTATTAATTTCCAGATAACTTGAGCCCGTCAGCATTTGAGAAGCACTATGGAAGAGAAATGTCAATAAAATGGAAGAACAATATTTGGGTGATTGTTGATGGAGAGAAAGTTGCATTGTTCAAAACCGTGCCTCTCAAGTGTTACAATAAAGCTTTGAGCAATGGGTCAAACATGTCACAAGCGGGTCGGGTTTGTCATAGGGATAAATTTCTTAGGTACACACGGTGCAATAAGCATAGAAGGTTCCGCCTTCACACAAAAGAGGAATGCCAGTCTTATCATGATGCTTTTATAGATTCTAATTGGAACTGTTATGACATCCCTTATGACAAGTATATATCTCTTCTTACCTCTTATTTTTCTTACAGTTTATTTATTTCGAAATCATTATTTCTTGACGGCTTGACGTTTGCAAAATAAATCAGCTTTCTTCAGAAAAAAAAAAAAGGTATTCAAGAACAACTGTTTTTAATGCTTATTTTGTCAACATTTTGAAGAATGATGTTTAGTTTGCAATTCTAAGCCAAACCGTCAACTAATTATTATGATACATTTCAACATGGGTCGTTCCCGGCAACAACTTTTTACATTTTTGTAAATAATAAATATTAAATATCTTATGCGATTACAAAAGCTATTTTACTAAAATAGCAATTTTGGTAGAATAAAGTGATATAGGGTGTTGTTGCCATTTTAATACACTTTAGATTACGTTTGACCCATTTGACCCATTGCCTTTTGTATTGATTTTGGCTCTTGGATCGTACTAAAATGGATTGCTGGGAGTCCCCCTACTATATCTTTTTCACTGAATGAATCGCTGCCTAAACAACCGATTTTGTTTGCTTTTTATTTGACAATTCTCATTTGAACCCACCAGTATCATCCTTTTGTAAACAATTGTAATTTGAATTTTTTGTATATTTGTTAATGTATTAGGATTTATATTATATGTTTTGTATATTTGTGTTACCTTGCTAAAATTTCTACCTTAACATTTTTGAAACACGTTATACGTGATTTTTAATATGGCGTGTACCCAGCTGTATGCTACAGTATATAAAAACCTTTATTTCTAGATGATTAAGTAGTCTACAAAAGAAAAATCAGATGTAGTTATACTTTTAAATGTTATTCCTTCAATGTCCTATGCATGTTTCACTAACAAGAAATAAATCATTCTATCACAATGTTCTATGCATGTTTGACTACCAAAAACTCTATTTGTTCTTCCTAAAATCGTGTAGAGATTCAAGGCATTAGAATTTAGAAGGCTAAACAATGATAATCCAACCCTTGCATCATAATGACAACTAACTTTTTACTCAACCAAGTTCATAATGTTGACCTTCCATATAAAACCATCACTTTGCCATCTATTTTTCTCTCATTTTGGTCTTAGTTAAACTTCTTTTTCTATGTGCTTCTTAACACTCTTGTATGATTATCAAAAGATCTCTAGATATTCATTTTCAAAGGATGTTCAGATTATCAGGTATTTAGTTTGAACAGGGTAAAACACTCCACCTTTGAATAAATTAGTTTATTTTGACTTTTCAAGTCATTTATGTTCACTGCGAAATAGTTCTTTTTCTAAATTTGTAACTTCCAAAAATTTTGTAATAAATCATCAATAAAAAAGCATTTATAAAGTTTACATCTTAATGAGAAATTTACATTAGTCTAAAAGTCATAAAGTACTTCTTTGACCTTAGTAAAGTCAAACAATACATACATAAATTACGTAGTTCATATAAAAGCTTACGAAATAGTATATTTTCCCATTTGTAACATTCAAAACCATTGTAAATTTGTAATCAAACATCCTATTAAGAAATTTGTTGACTTTTTATATAATTTTTGTAAAATCTTGAGAGAATCAACACTAACTTCACAGTAATAAAGTATTTCTTTTAATTAACTAATTTGCGCAAGAGACAATTGATAGACGTATTATACAATTTATCAGGAGAAGATAGATAAGCTAACTAGAAAACAAATACCGCACTAGACTATTGTATCATGACCCATTTTTGGCTCTCATGTACTTTGCTACATTTGTATTCGCATAATGCATTGAACCTTCAAAATATTCAATCGTACTCAACACGTTAATTATTTATAAAGTATTAAATTATTCTTAATATTATCATTGATAGTTCTATAAATTTGTAAACAATTGTAATTTGATTTTTTTTATATATTTGTCAATATATTAGGATTTATATTATAAGTTTTGAACCCCGTGTGTTACACGGGCGGTTAGACTAGTTATATATATATGATTTGGATCATTTGAGAACCACCATTTAGGGAGAGAACCAAGAACCAAGTGTGAACACAAAAACCCCTCCACCAAAAAATAAAAAAATAATAAAAAAATTATATACCCTAAAAAAATAAAAAATAAAAAATGAAAAAACACCAAAATGTTTTTTTAGTGTTAATCTTTCTGAAAAAAAATAAAAAAATACAAAAAAATAAAAAAAAAACAAAAAAATGGCTTTTATTACGTCATATTTACGTCAGGTCTGATGCACATGTGCATTTTGCTGTTATATATATATAGATACATATACCGTATGCACATGTGCATTTCACTATTAGAGCACACATTTAAATAAATTATCAATTACCATAATGAAAAGATGATTAAATAGACGTGATATGATATATAAGGTGGAAAAAAATTTATTCAATGATCATTAAATAGACGCGAAGTGCATTTCACTATTATAGTTAGGTTTTTTTTCATGGGTTTAGCTTTAGGGTTTAGTTGTTAGGTATGATGGGAGGGGGGTTAGGTTTTTTAGGGGATGGGGGTGGTGGGTTTAAGTTTTTGGGGTTGGTGGTGAATATACTTAAAAAACCTCTATATAAAACTATAAAATAAGATAATTGTACTGCATGCACATGTGCATTTCACTATTATAGTTAAGTTTTTTAATGGGTTTAGCTTTAGGGTTTAGTTTTTGGGTATGGTGAAAGAGGGGGTATCTTTTTTGGGGGATGGGATGGAGCGTTTTGGTTTTTTTTTTTGGGGGGGGGGGGTGTGGGGTTGGCTGCACATGTGCATTTCACAATTGTGGGGGGGGGGGGGGAGGGGTTGGGGCGGTGTGGGGGATGGGGGGTTTAGGATTTTAGGGGGTGAGGTGGGTGGGTTTTGGTTTTTAGGGGGTGGAGGTGAGGTTTTTTAGGTTTTTTTTTATTTGTGTTCACACTAGTTCTCTGGTTCTCTCCCTAAAGTTGGTTCTCGTATGATCCTTACCATATATATATATATATATATATATATATATATATATATATATATATATAGGCTAAGTATAGAGAAAAAACCCTCTAAAATGAAGAAACTCTAGAAATCTCATCCAATGAACCACAATGCTCCACATCATCCATCTAGATAAATTATTTTTTATTCAACAAAGGGTATTTCAGTCATTTCCCTCTCTTTTATCTTTTTCAAACCTCACATGTCAGATATATATATGTCCTTCTCTCTCATTTCTTTTTCAAATTTTGTTTCTCTCCCTTCCCTCTCTTCTCTCCTCCCTTCTCTCAAACTAGATCTGCAAGAAAAATCTATCTAAAAACTAGATCTACAACAAAAAAAAAAACGGTGGCTATGGTTCATGAAGACACACCACAATCGTCTCTCTCGATGACGCCCCACTGTCCCACGGTAGGTATGTTTCAGATTTTAATTTTTTGTTTGCGATCGTTGTCTGTATGTTTGAATTTGATCTTATAATAATAATAATAATAATCAAGTTTAGTTGATATTTTGAGTTCCGATCTTATAATAATAATAATAATAATCAAGTTTAAATGTTGTTGTATTTGTTTGACTTTTTGTGGTTATTAATTTGGAGTTCCGATCTTATTATAATAATAATAATAATAATCAAGTATAATTGATTTTTTGAGTTCCGATCTTATAATAAAACAATCTTGAAGGTGAAGTGCAAGACAAGATAAGTTTTTTAGTGGTTATTAATTTGTTTGGATGTAGTTGAAGTCGAAATTGATTACACTGTTTTTTTTTATTTTTGATTTTGTGCTTTTAACTGAATTATTAACATGTGAAATTGTTGGTTTGGATGTTTATGATTCAAAACTTGTTTTCCATTGGAATTGAGGGTTTTTTTTGTTATTATTGTTATTTACATGTGGATTTTTTTGTTATTGTTGTTTTTTTTGTTATAACAAACTAATTTAACAAACTTAATAATATTGATTAATAATAATAATATTAGTTTTGAAGATGGATCGGTTAGTATGTTTTTTATGAACGGCGAGATCGGTCATACATGACAATCCACCTAAAACACTTGGAGAGGTACACTATTCGCTTAAGTAAGTAGGTTTACATATTAATTAATCTTTTTTTATATATTAATTAAACCAAAGTCACTAACCATGGGATGAAATCTATGTTGCGTCTGTTTCGTATGTAACAAAAAAACTAAGTTGTTATAAATTATTATTATTAATATGTTTTTTAATCAAAATTGGTGAATTTTAGTGTCTCTTAACGTATGCAACAATATGTCTGAGTTGTTTTTTTACCAGTATGTGCATGTTTGTATGAGTATTATAATGTGTGGAATGTATGTTTGCATCTGTTTCCTATATTTGCGTCTGTTTCGTATGTAACAGCAGAACTAAGTTGCGTATATAGGATATTAATTAACCCTTTTTATATGTTATTATTATTAATATGTTTTTTTTAATCAAAATTGGTGAATTTTAGTGTCTCTTAACATATGCAACAATATGTCTGATTTGTTTTTTACCAGTATGTGCATGTTTGTATGAGTGTTATAATGTGTGGAATGTATGTTTGCATCTGTTTCCTATACTGCGCCTGTTTCGTATGTAACAACAAAACTAAGTTGGTATAAATTAGTTATTGATTTTTTTACCAGATATATTGGTAAAAAAAACTCTTGAATGGAATGTCATTGATCATGATAACTAATTTGGTACAAATTAGTTTCTGTTTTTTTTACTACAAAGTTTTGATTTTTAAGTTTGATAATCTTGATAACTAAATGTATAAAACAATGTTTTTTGTATCAGTTTCGTATTTTTTTTGTAATCCAGTTGGTTAACATACGTTAAGCGAGGGGGAGGGGGGGTTGGGCTTTACATGTAAATTGCTGATTTTTGTTTTATTTTTGTAGGTGAGCATATTTTTTGCATTAAAGATGAAGATGATTATCAAGAATGAAGTGTAGACAATTTTTTTTTATTAATGATACTTTTTTAGCATTTGTTGATTTGTAATGACCGTTTTGTTTGTTTTTAGCATTTTGTAAGAAACAATTCTTGTCTACATTTGAATGTTTTTTGATTTATAAAGCTTTTAGCACTTTGTAATGACCGTTTTGTTTGTTTTTAGCACTTTGTAAGTAACAAAATGCCTATAACCATATCAATTCTCGTTACGTATGCAACAATTCTGGTGCTGGTACAATAAAACGAAAAAAAATATGGTCTAATAAAAAAAATAATAAATCAGCATTTTTTAAATAATATAAACTGACAACTCAGTTTTAACCTATGTAACACAACACATGTTACATATGTAACACGGGAAGTCTGACAGCTTATATAATAATGTGAAAAAAGTAAGAGAGAGATGACGTGATGGGTGTCATATCAGCTTTTGTCATACCCCTTTTCAGAAAAATCAAATTACCCTATTACCCTTTCTTGTCCTTTTTCACCCATTTAATTAAATCAATATTATAGAAAAAATTGTGACCATAGATTAAATAGATGGATGGCTAAGATTGAGTTTACAAGGTTTCTTCATTTTGAGTGGGTTTTTATTTAAACCATCCCCTATATATATATATATATATATATATATATATATATATATATATATATATAAAATTTGCAAATAGTTTGCAATTGTATGTATGTTTGTCTTTAGTGGACTTTTTTTCCCTTTTTGTTAACTTTTGTCTTTAGCTTTTTTGTTCTCTTTTGTCTTTTACTTGAATTTTCGATTACACCCTTGGCGAGTACACCTCGTGTCAGTACTTATCCCCGGTTGTAGCCATTGCGAAATCTGCGTCTATTTCTTTTGCAATGACGATAATAATCGTACATCTGAGTCGGTTTGTTTATTTCTTTTTTACCTTTCTTTGTCGGCTTTGTTTGTCGGGATAGGCGGTTGTTATGTTGCCATTTGTTGTTGTCGTGGAGGTTAACTGATCACTGCCAAATATCAAGGTTCCGACGCGTAGCGCGGGGTAAAGATCTAGTAGTAATCAAATTGACAAATAATCCTATATGACTATATAGTTTCGTGCAATTAGATAAATTTGGGTCATATTTATCTTTAAAGAGTTAAAGAAGTATAATTGTATATAGTCGCTTGCCACTTAGGTTATAGTTTAGTGGTAGAGAGGAAATCCTCTCTTGGGTGGAGATTGAGAATTCAACTCTAAGGGTGTAGAAAAAAGGTGTAAAAGGTGTAAAAAAATGGGTGAAAGAAATTAGCTGTTCAATATATATATATATACACACACACGGCCGTCTCCGAGAACACCAAAAAAATTTGGGGCTCAGGCAAAAAAAAATTTGGGCCCAAAATTTTGTAAAGTGGAATGAATTAAAAAAAATGAATATGTTGCTAGAGCCAAGGATTGAACTTGAGACCTCTACATTAAATTACCATGGTTTTACCAACTCCACTAACAAGACTTTAATGTACAAAACGCAAATATATATCCTAAATATAGAATTTAATATATATATATATACACGTGTATATTTATAAACAAAATATTCGGGCCCATTTGAGGGCCGGGCCCTGAGCCGGTGACACCCGACCCATGCTCAGGGCCAGCCCTATATATATATATATATATATATATATATATAGATAGATAGATAGATAGTCGCTTTAAAAAATAAAGGAAAGAAAATGGTTAAAATTGTCCTACATGTGAAATGGGTAAGACTAAGAGGTGTGGGGATTGTGAGAAGCTGAGAGGCCTATGGCCTTGCCACGTGAGACGTGATGCCACTGATACACCAGCCCCCTCAATAGCCATGTGTGGCAACTGTGAGAATCCTCACGTTCTCCATGGCCCAAACCCATACAATAAAATTTTTGTCACACCTCAACCCATGGTGGATTATACATCGGGGTGCTAGTCGTGGTATGTATGAATCAGATAATTCCATGACAAACTATATGACAATAGATTTAATTAAGTTTCCTTTAATTCTAGGATTCAAATAGGGTTCAAATTGTTCAAAGAAAATTACAACAACTATAACATGAAATAAAAGATAGTTTGATTCATTGGTTTCTAAATTCGGATCCTAAGTGATATTTCGTACCATCGCATCAAGCATTTAATGCAACATGTATAAAGTATCCGTCAACACAAATTATGTTGGTGAGCATACTAGTTTGACTACATACATAGTATAATGATTGAATAAACTCAAATCCACATGTTATCGTTTGCTAATCATAAATGATCATACATCATACAAAGGGCTAACTCAAACCATAGATTCCATATGTGTAATCTAACACCAAAGTGAAAGACCATAACGTTTACTTAACAATGACTAAACATATGGCCGTGTGCTACTCCTATAGTGCTATACATGTTAAGGTAGGCTTGCAAAGTTAGTGAGTTATGCTAGGGCGATTGTATCTAAGCATGTATCATGTGAGCATGGCAACAACTAATAAGCATGTATAAGTATTGAGATTGTTTGCATAAAAGATTGTGTAGTGTGATTTATAAGTGTCGTTTAGTAGGTATACATGTTAAGTCCCAAATGTGATAAAGGGAAAAGGAAACAAGTATGAACTCACATTTTAGGCGATTGGTAAATGCGTGAACACGAGAGTGGAGGAAAATCAGGTAGGACGCCGGTTAACTTATAAAGGCGGAGTATAAGTATGGTAGATTTAGAATATGTATATGTATACTTATATCATAAGAGTTATGCATCGTCAATGATGGACCAAAGCACAAAACCACCAACTTAGTCGGTGATTCGGATGGTCAAGATAGTTTGTTAGTAATGTAAATCTGTGGAAATGGTTTCGTGACCACTATGGTTATGAACTAAGCAAAGTGTCATTAGTCACTGGATTACCCTTGCCATGTGGAACTTAATCAACACATAAAATGGGTCAAGAGAGTGTAAAAAGTAGGGTGATAACCACAAACCTTTGATATATACTTATAGTAGCTAAGAAACTGTCACACCCCGACCAAGGTGGGCCTGGACAGAATACAGATTGATGCCAAACTTGCACATCAGAAGTAACAATTATTATTTTTAATGTTTAACACAAATTCTAGTCTCAAAAATAAAGTTATACATCTTAAACAAATGAATTAACAATTAATGCAGGGACGAATCAGGGTGATCGTCGAAGTGTTGTCCGCTAGTCAATCCCATCCTTAACCAAGCTTAGCTCTAAATCCAAAATACCACAACTCATATATCTTAAACCTCCTACCAATGTCATCTACAAATTGTAAGCTTGAGTCTTTAACTAATAAATATCTAAGCTGCAACTAGTATCGTGTACCTCACGTTTGCCTTCTATCCATAAACTGTACTTGAACACATGCTTAAAAGGTTTTGTGTCAACAAATATGTTGGTGAGTCCATGTGTGCGTTTAAACTGGTTTCCAAATAAGTTTTATCATATTCAAAACAAGTTTATCATTGAAAAACAAGTTCTCACATTCCCATGGTTTCACACTGGTGATGTACAAGTCACACCTCAAACTTGTCATGAATCCATCTACTCCCATTATGGATTCCCATGGCAAAATATGTGCCACAACGGTCCGCTTACCTCAGTGGAGGGTTTTATGGGCTTCCGGATCCACTGTGCGTTGGAGATTCTCCAATTAGTACTACCCATATATTAAGTGGCCCATTTCACTTGGGTTAATGAGTGTGAGTTTGGTTATCGGGAGCACCTTGTCACAACATACTGGTTTATCACTGTCTTATCATTCTGGTTTATTACTGAAAGCATATGTTCACCCCCAAATTAGTTTAACAGTAAAAAGAAGGAAGGTTCACGGAACTCCCCTGGATAGCAATGCACAAGTACAATTATGTAAACGGGTGTCCGGTATCGCGTATCGTCCTCATCGAGTCCTATGGTGACAAACATCATTAGAGTTTATGTTTTGGTTGTATCAGTTATACGTTGGGACGAGTCGAGCTTATGGTTTCTATATTATACGATTAACGTTGTTCATACTCTACTCATCTTGAATTATTGGATATTTGTGTATATGTAACTATATACTCTTATGTTTGTCCTCGTCGGCTTCCAAACTAATATGTAGTTATAATTGGCGTCCTTATATTCGAAGTCTCATATATTCTCTACTTCGTTCTATTTGTGCTTTTAGATCTTATGATGTGTTACTTCTAATTGTGTCCGAATTATCAAGTTTCCAAGTCCATGTCTAAAGTTGAGGTAATGTCCGTTTAAACAACATATCCCTTCACACTTAGTATATGTGGGTTATAACTGTGTCCGAGTCTTAGATCTTATAGTTTGAAGTCTCAACATCACAAGTTAGAAGGAAAATTCAAGTAATCCATGTCTAAGTATCAAGTTCCAATCTTAAGTACCAATGTGCAAGTTATTAAGTTAGTATTTAAGCTTCGCCACTGTTCCTCCTCTACCCCGCCGTGACTCACCAGTTTATCCTCTCTCCATGGATTCGGGTGTGGGTGTGTGTGTTTTTGGAAAAAAAAAAATGATGGCTGACAAATGGTTTTAGGGGTTTTTATATTGTGGGTTGGCTAATGGTTTTTAAACAAACCATCCATGGTATGGTTTGGTGTTTGTGTTGTCACAATTAGGGGAGGACATGTGTCCTCCCTAGTGACTCACCAAGGGAGTGTTGGGTTGGTTTGTTATCGGTTTTCGGTTCGGTCTTGTAACGTATATTTGCGTATAATAGTTTTTGTTTTGCAATTATAATCATTTAATACTTTCGGTTTCGGTCTCGTATTTATATATTTCTAATTATTATTTCGCTATTCCAGTTTTTGTTGCGAATTTTTTTTGGGTCTAACACCGGGGTGTTACATTCTTCCCCCGTTATTGGAATTCCGTCCTCAGAATTATTTTAGGCTTATCTATTGTTGCTTATCCAGTATACTCCATACTCGGATTCTGTGTTCGGGTCCACGTGCTCGTGTGTACATAATTTTTTTCATATACTAAATTGACTTTTTTATAATGATTCCACACTAAATCTCATACTATGTTCTAGGATTCTTACGCGTCATCTTATATAGTGTTTGCTATGATTTGTATTTCCTTCCCTCGCTAGAGCATACTTATCTATCTCCAATGAGTTTATATGGATATTTTCATTTCCAAGTTTTGGTTATCGATGCAACAGTTACGAGGTGCTAAGATCTCTCAAGATCAAAGGACAACCAAAACCTCACATAGCCTAACCTAGATTCTAGGAATAGAAGGTAGAATCAAACACGATGTCTAAGGTTTAGATTTGAAATAATGGTATAAACTATCGATATTCTAGGGTTTGTTCTTTATTTGACTTACAGTCTCATTTTCGATGTACCTTTGGTGTTTATATATAGGGTGTAGTGCAACTTGTGACACCCGCCACTTTGCCAGGTCAAAATCCGTACACTTTCTAGTCAAATTTTAATTTTCCATGCATAATTCATATCATTTTATATGCATAAGTCCCCCGAGAAAGTCTAGCAATGTCCGAACGAGTATAATTTCACCCATATCAACGAATCTTGGTGACACGAATTTAAACGATTACGAACTGCTTTCCAAAAACATGTATAAATGCCTATTTATTTAATAATACAATGGGAAGTGCTATGGAATTTGTGTATGAAAACTAGTATTTTTCTAACATACAAATCCACATGTATATGTATATATGTACACGACACACATACATTTGGGCATGAGTATCACATGTGCTAAGAAACATAAGACACAATTAATACAAGTCTTTACATCCATTTTGTACCATTATAAATGAAGTGTCATATCTTAATATTCTTAAAGATTTGATGACTTAACTATAATTAGCAAGATTCCTTAAACTTCTAGGATCAAGAATGTTGGGTTACTACATATGTTAAAGTTTCTTTTCCCTTCCCTTTTCGGCCGCAACACACCCCCATATCTATGTTATTATTTTTTTAAAGGTCAACTATATTTAAGCACATGTTGATTAAGATCTAGAATAGTCTTGTGAGTGGTCAAGGTTTGGAAGATTATGTTCCAACATAATCTATGAGTGATCACTTCACTTGACTTGATGACTTGACTAAGTATAGAGATCTTAAGCCATGATTATGTTCGTTGATTTCCATACACTCTTAGTCAACTCTAAGACTTTATCCATATATAGGAAGATCCCTTAATCACATGGAAATATAGAAGATCATTAGCCCAAAGTAGCTAACTCTTGATTTCTTGGAACCACACCCTTAGCCGTCGCCTCCCATTTGTGCACACAATAAATCCTTTTTTTAAAAATCACAACACATCTTATCACCTACAAACCTTTGAGTTGTCACATTATGGAAAGGTGTAGAACTTTAAGCTCTTGGATTAGTCAAATTATAAGATATTGCTCCAAAATAATCTAGTGTAATGTCACCATCAAGTATCATGGTTAAGCTAAAACACCCTTTTGATTAGAAAGCTTTAGGTGATGGAACCACACACAAAAATAGATAGATCTTCCAATTCAGCATAAACCCATGCTTAGATACTTGCGTAAAAAAAGTATGATGGCCCTTTCCTTGTTGCCTCCAAACCGTCGCCCCCTATACCCTTACTAATTCTTTTTTTTAATCCAAGTCAACCCCTAATTAGGCATGTGTTGATTTGATCCAAGGTCAACCTTCATGTAATGTCACATATGCATAACATCTAACCAACATAATCATGAGGTTTCTCCCATCTAAGACATGATTTGGACCTTGGATATGTTGTTAAGATTTGAGACAAAGTAGATTATTAACCAAACAAGGTAAGATTCTCTTAATCTCCAAGATCCATAGATGTTGACTTACCCAAAGTGTTAAGCACCTTCCTAATACCTTCTCATCTCCACCTCTATATAAGGAGCTCTTGTGTAAGAGTTTCACCACACCACAACCTCTCTTTCCCCTCTCCTAGTTAGCGAAAACACACACGCACATCCATGAAGGTTCTAGGAGCAACTAAGGAACTCTAGCATCTTGCACTCTATCTTGGATCCACTAGGAGGTATAAACCTTAATACATTTACTTCTTTAGTTTGTTTAATTATTACATGGTTCACTTTAGTTCATGGTTTCTCCTTCATAATAAAACATCACAATAAGTGGATATGTATGTATGCATGCATGCGTGGATATGTATGTATGTATGTGTGCGTGAATATACATACATATGTGTGTGTATACGCGAGACATATATATACATGTACACGTGTGCATGTGTATGTGTTTAGACATGTAAGAACCTAAGTTATAATGTTGCTTTACACTAGTAATTGATGACGTGTGTCCTAAAACGACCACGTTTAGTCCCTTGTCAAAAAATAAAGCAATGTAAAGCGTTAAGATACGCCTGACTTAATGGAGCTGAACAACCAACATAGGGCAGCGTGGCTGCCATACGGTAACACTACAGCAGAAAGCAAACAGTAACTTCGTTGGAAATATAAAAATGTATTTTTGGCTTCTTGCTATGGTGAAAATAAAAACCATCACACAGCTCCAAGCATGACCTAGGAAATAGTAAAAGCTGAAAACATACCAAATGGGCAAAGTCTCACTGCAGGGACCAAATAGAGATTCATCCTTTACCAGGTATAGTAGGAAGGCTACCATAGGGGAGCTCCTAGGCAGAATTCCACTGCCTATATAAGGAGACCCTTAGGTTGTCATTCCACACAGTCACTCCACACTTATTCTCTTTACTCTTACACTCTCTACTTCATTATTTCCCAACTCCAAACGAATATATACTTATTCTCACGCCGGAGTCCAAACGCAGGAGGCCCCCTCCTGCGTTAAAGCTAACGGTGTCTGTTACCTTGTGTAGGTCCATCCAGGAGCTCAAGGATGCCCTAAACCTAACACACTCATAACATTAAACATGTCTTCACCTAACCCCGGTCATTTTCCTTGTTGTAGCAACAAGTCGAGCCCATCGTGGGGCTCTCGCTACTTTGAACAAAGTCGTTGGAAGTTTCTACAGTCCCATGTGTTCCTAAGTAACCCTTTTTTGTGATGACCGGTGGAGATAGCCACCCAGATGGGGGTCCTTCAGAAACTCATGCCAACAGTGACACGTCCGGTGACGCTACAGCCCAAGAGATCCCTGGAACGGACAGACCACGCGTCGAACCGTCTCTAGGAGACATGCCTGACTTCCGAACTCCACAATCCTCAAGGGCTGTCAACTCGTTTCCTATAGACAACATATTGTTACCTATTGAACGTATGGATATCACCCTGGAGGGAGTACGAAGAAATTTCTTGCAACTCCGAGACCTCCTCAACGGCTATGTACGGGAGGAGAGATCCCGAGGTGTAAGGGTCAGGTTGTCTTATGATGAAGAACCTACTGTTACCCTCTCACCTGGTCCTCTATTGATCGGAACTACCACATCACCGGTCACCCGACGAGCTAGCACGAACCATCACCCTTACTTGAACGATCAGGGGGTATTTTTTCAGGCGGAGGACCTAGTAACTCCGTACTCTCCCTCGGGGTCCAAGAGTATACGGTAGAGCAGCTATTTGAGGGCACACAGGTTTCCCTACCGTCTTCAACACCACTCTCCTTTGAGGAAGCTTTGAGATCCTTACCCCTAGCCAGAAGTGCTGTAGCCACCTCCCTTATGGGAGTCAGTTGCCCTATCGGGGGTCCTGTCTTTCCTTCAGGAACGACGTACCCCAGCTATTCGAGTCCTCAATACTCACCTTACATGCCACCGTATTTCCCTACTTGGCCAGGAGGTTACCCATGGCAGTTTCCAACCCCCCTAAACCAAGTACCAGGAACCTCCCTTCCTGGAGGCCAAGTACCAGGAACCCCCCTAAACCAAGTACCAGGAACCTCCCTTCCTGGCCTCCCTTTCTGGAGGCCAGGGTTCGGGAACCACCCTACCTCCTGTCATCACCACTGCGGCAGAAACAAGAATTGAGGCTACCCCTCGGAGCCATACCGTCCCATGTCGTTAGAATGTTTTGCCGAGCATATAGCCCACTTTGACTTCCCTAATAAGATCAAAATGCCGGCTAATGTAAAGAAGTACGATGAGACTGAAGACCCTGACGATCACCTAAATGTCTTCTCTGGGGCAGCAACCGTGGAAAAGTGGAACAACACTGAATGCTGCCATATGTTTATGCAAACTTTGGTAGGACTAGCTCGCCTATGGTTTTGTGGTCTCCTATCTTGGAGCATCTCTTCTTTTGATGACCTAAGGAGGAGTTTCACATCAAACTTTAACCCCTTGAGAAAATGCACCAAGGATGCTGCTATACTACATCAGATCCAACAGGGGGAGCATGAAGACCTCCGAAGTTCCATCGAGAGATACAAAAGGGAAGGCCTACAATATAGTGGAGCCACGAAGAAGATCAGAGTGTCAAGATTCATGGGAGCCATTCGTCCCAAAAAGCTTTTAAGAAGGTTTCATGAAGACGTTCCTCAAACCATGGAGGAAGCTTTCGTGAGAGCAGAAGCCTTCCTTAGGGGAGAGGAAGCTCTCACTCGACAGGAATCCAGGAAACGGGATAGAGGGAGCTGGAGGGACAACTCGTCCAGCTCTCGGAGACATGGGTTCCAGCCTTATAAGGAGAGGCGACCTGGAAGGTCATTCGAGCCAAGAAGAAACGAGGAACGAAGACGGTCTCCCAGATCAGGAAGATATCATGACAGAGAAAAACAAGTGTTCACCGTCCTTACCAAGACACCTCAGGATATACTTTCTACTGAGGAAGTCAAATATACCTTTCGACCTCCCAGGCCCTTGTCTAAACCAGCTAATAAGAGAGATGCCAGCAAGCACTACGCCTTCCATAATGATACGGGGCATCACACTAATGATTGTTACCAGCTGAAAAAGAGGATAGAAGAGGCTGTTAAATCCGGTGAGCTGGCTCACTTGATCAAGGACATCAAAGGAAGGAAGGACGATGGGAAGAAGGATAGAGAAGTCAACAAGATTAGACAGGAGGGGACTCAACAGATCAAGAGGGCTCGTACCGAGCCCTGGAACAAACAATACATCTGTTTCCCCCTGCCCCAGATGAGCTGATTGTCACCCCAGTAATAGTAGAAGCCGAACTGGATGGCTTCCCGGTGGACAAGGTATATAAGGACTGTGGTGCCTCATCACAGGTAATGTATGAAAGATGCTTCGAGGCACTAAGTCCAGAGATAAAGTCTAAGCTCAAGCCATCGGATGCTTCCCTTGTAGGTTTCTCTAGGGAACGTGTACATCCCTTAGGGAAGCTCACCCTGAGCGTCTGCTTCAGGGATGGAGATCTGTCAAGAATAGAGGAGCTGACATTCTCGGTAATCAGGTACCCTTCACGCTATAATGTTCTCATCGGGAGGATGGGCATCGCTACCTGCGGTGCCGTAGTATCAACAACACATGGCCTGATGAAGCTTCCCACTCCAAATGGGATTGCAACACTGAAACCTTAAGCTGAAGCCTTGCTTATAGCCTCTGTGGAGGAGGCCAAAGACCCTCGAGAACTAGAAACACCAGTTAGTAATCCTATACGGGAAGTCAACATAAACCCTTCTCACCCGGAGCAGACCATTAAAGTCAATAACCTGCTCCTAGAAAAAAATACATGTGAACTAATTGATCTTTTGCAGGAAAGTAAAGACGTGTTTGCCTGGTGCCCAAGCGACATGACTGGGGTCCCAAGAGATCTGGCTGAACAGTCACTCAAGATAGCTCCCTCCTACAAGCCTGTCGTTCAGAAGAAGAGGAGCCTGCCCCAGCCAGGAGCCAGGCTGCTTGTCAGGAGGTCGCAAAGTTAGAAGAAGCTGGTATCCTAAAGGAGGTCCAATACCACTCTTGGGTTTCAAATCGGGTGATGGTAGTAAAGCAAGATGGAACTTGGAGGATGTGTGTAGATTTCAAGGATCTTAACAAGGCCTGCCCTAAAGACTGCTACCCCTGTCAGAAATTGATTGGAAGGTGGATTCCGTCACAGGTTTCCAATACAAGTGCTTCTTGGATGCCTACAAGGGATACCATCAAATACAAATGAAGCAGGAAGACAAAGAAAAGACAGCCTTTCACACTGATAAGAGGATCTTTTGCTACAAAAGATGCCCTTTGGCTTGAAGAATGCAGGGGCAACCTATCAACGACTGGTGGATCAAGCTTTCTCGAGACAGATTGGAAAGAATATGGAAGCCTATGTAGACGACTTGGTCATTAAAAGCAAGTCTAAGGAGGCTATGATTAAAGACAACCGGGAAAACTTTGATAACCTCCGAGGAATAAACATGAAGCTCAATCCAGTGAAGTGTTCCTTTGGGTTTGAGGAGGGAAATTTTCTTCGCCATATAGTTGGAGAGCAATGTATCAAGGCGAATCCTAACAAAATTCAGGCCGTCCTAGACATGAAGTCGCCTGCCACAAAGAAGGAAGTGCAGAGCTTCAATGGTAAAATTGCTGCCCTAAAACGTTTTCTGCCCAAATCCGTGGAAAAATCCTTGCCTTTCTTTAAAACACTCAAAAACTGTGTTGATAAGAAGGATTTCCGTTGGACAACAGAGGCAGAGGCTGCCTTCCTTGAGCTCAAAAAACACATACCTTCCTTGCCAGAAATGGCCGCACCTAAAAAGGGGGAAGTAATAACAGTTTACTTGTCTGCAGGATCAGAAGCGTTCAGCTCGGTCTTCCTGGTTGACCGAGGGAAAGAGCAAATACCCATCTATTTTGTCAGTCGAACCGTCAAAGATGCTGAAATCAATTATGCTCCCGTAGAGAAGCTGGTACTAGCACTTGTGCACACTGCCAAGAGGCTCAGGCGATATTTCCAGGCTCACCCAATGAAGGTAGTTACTGATCAACCTATACGCTCAGTTATAGAAAAACCAGAAGACTCGGGAAGGTTGGCAAAATGGGCTGTTGACTTAGGGGAGCACGAGATAGAATATGTGCCAAGGAGGGCCTACAAGGGGCAAGTATTTGCTAACTTCCTTACTGAGTTGTCCGGCTAGCAGATAGAGGAAGAAATGAATGAGGTCGAAGAAGAACGGCCTGACCTCAAAGGGAAGTGGTGTCTCTTTACTGATAGTGCCACAAGTGTAGAAGGTTCCGGGCTGGTCTTGTCATCAGGGAACCCCACGGAACTGAATACACTTATGCACTCTGTCTGGACTTCCCCTGCACCAACAACGTTGCCGAATATGAGGCCTTGCTAGCTGGCTTAATATTAGCAAAAAGTATGAAAGTTCGAGAATTGAAAGTGTTCGTTGATTCAAACCTGGTGGTCAAACAAGTCAATGGAGGGTACACGGCTAAGGAGCCCTCAATGATCAAGTACAAAGAAAAGGTTAAAGAGTTCATCAAAGAGTTTGAAGCTTTCACAATGGAACAAGTATCAAGGACCAAAAACTAGCAGGCAGACGCCTTGAGCAAATTAGCTTCTTTGACATTTGCTCACTTAACCAAAAAGGTCCTAGTTGAGGTGCTCCGAGAACCATCCATTAACGACAAAGAAATCAAATATGTTATCATCGAGACAGAGTCCACCTGGATGACTCCTATCGTGTCCTACCTTAAGGAAGGGAAGATGCCAGATGATGAGAGAGAAGCAAAGAGGTTGGTCATCAAAGCAAGGCAATATGTGATCGAAGACTATAAACTCTACAAGAAGGCCTATTTGGCACCCGTACTCAGGTGTGTGGGCCCCAATCAAAGCAGCTACCTCAGCAGGGAGGTGCATGAAGGGATATGTGGCATACATGCCAGACCTCGGGCTGTTGTATCAATGCTAATGAATCTCGGCTATTACTGGCCGACCACGCATAAAGATGCATTCGAGGTAATTCGCAAGTGTGTAGCATGCCAATTATAAACGCTGGTGAAGACCAATCCAAAGCATGATCTTGTACCCGTCATCTTAGCCTGTCCCTTCTATAAGTGGGGTATGGACATCGTTGGTCCCTTCCCACAAGCCCCAGGGAAGCTACAGTTCCTTCTGGTAGTTGTTGATTATTTCACCAAGTGGCCAGAGGTCAGGACATTGGCTACCATATCCGGAAAGCAGGTAATAAACTTTGTTTGGGAACAAAGAATTTGCAGATATGGGCTGCTAAGGGAGATCGTTACGGACAATGGAAAGCAATTCGCCATCAAGCCGTTCAGTACCAGGTGTTCCGAATTAGAAATTAAGCAAGTATTCAGCTCGGTAGCTTACCCCCAGTCTAACGGGCAGGTTGAACGAATGAACAGAAGCATTGTCGAAGGTATTAAAACAAGGCTAGAAAGGTAGTGTAAGAATTGGGTAGATGAGCTCCCAAGTGTTTTATGGGCAATAAGAACTATGGCGAAAACAAGCCACCAAAAACACCCTACAGCCTTGTCTTCGGAAGCGAAGCTGTAATACCTGCAGAAATTGGGGTAAGCTCAAGGAGAAATGCTTGCAAAAATTCACAACAGAATGATGAGGAGGTGCTACCCAACCTAGACATCCTAGAAGAATCAAGGGACCAAGCCTTCATTAGGGAGGCCAGATACAAAAAGAAGTTGGAAGCCTACTACAACACAAGGGTAAGGAAGGAGGTCTTCGAACCAAGGGACCTTGTGTTGAGATGCAATGAAGCCAGCAAGCAGCAAAGTGTGGGGAAGCTAGGCCCCCGATGGGAGGGTCCCTAAGTCATCAAGGAGGCTCACAAAGGGGGGTCCTATAAGCTAGCTGACCCCAATGGCAAGATGGTCCCAAGACATTGGAGTGACAAGCACTTGAAACGATTTTATGTTTAATTGTTGTAATGCTATTATGTACTCCGAACGTTATGAGTAATGAAAGAACTTTGTTTTAAGAACAATTCACTTGTCACTTATCTTATCAAAGGGTTAGCCCCTCCTAACAAGGCTCCATGGGATCCGGCGCTATACCTACCCATGAAACAGGGATAAGCTCCCAGGCCACAACTGCTCAATAGGGAACAAGGCTAAAAACCTTCCCATGTACAGGGTGAGTTCCTAATACAATCCATAACTCCATTAGACAAGTCTTAAAAATGAAAATCTAAACCCATGAAAGAGGGTGAGCTCCTCACACCAAGACAACTCATACATGTTCACATAAAATACAAAGGACGAACATTTAACATAACAACCGTTAAGTAAAGTTCCAAACAAACAAACAAGATGATAGGATAAATATTGCATCGGCTCTCTAACTAAGTAACTTGGGCTGAATGACTGCAGCATTCAACTCAAAGTGAAAGGTTAAGGACATTGCAAAATACAACACACGACAAGTAAAACATTTGCATCAACCAGGCATTAAACATAAAGAGCATCACCCCTAAAGGGGGAGCATTTCCATTAGAAGTCCTAACAAGCCCCTAGGGCTGCCAATAAATGGTTCATTACAAAATATAACATAATTAAACACAACTGATTCATGGGGTAGCAGAGTCTTCGGCTCCATTGGTGGAATCACCTTCACCGGTGGAAGCCAGGGTCTTGTTGCCAACATCATCATATAAGCCATCAGTATCCAGGCCAAGGAAAGGATCATCTTCAGAGGGGGGAGTGGATTCAACCTCCAAATCTTGAAGTGGGGAGGAGCTATCAAATACTTGCTCTAATTGAGGAACCTCAGACGTGTCAGCAAGATTAGAACGTTTAGAGCTACCCTATCCACCATCACCTCCCTCAAGCATGATCTTTAGAGGCCTCTTCAACACATAGGAGCTAAACACCTCATTGGACACGTCCTTCTTCAATCCCTCAGGCTCCATATTCTGTAGGAAGGTAAGAGGCTGCTGATAAGCCTTGGTAATGGCAGATATGTAAGGATAGGTGGACAGCTCCATTGCCTTCACTGCATCAACAAACTCTGCTCCAGAGGTAGGCTTGAAGGATGGAAGATCCTCAGGCTTCTGACCTTCCTCATGTGCTTTGTAGCCAACCTGAATTCCCCCATGTCAGCCAAAATCTATGGCCTTTGCATAAATATCAGCAAGAGGAGCATTAAACTCCTGGGAATGCAGAAGGTTGCTGACAAAGCGAGCACCACCTTTGGAGATCAACCACTCTCTTTCCTCGGTCAAACGGTCAACCTGGACCCTAAGCTCCATACCAACCTTATCTATAGCCACCTGCTCTTGCCTAACAGCCTCCCTGGCCTTAGCCAAACCTTCCCTCTCCTCAGCAACCTTTGCTTTCTCATCGTTCAATCCCTTCAACATCTTATCAAACTTCTCCTTCTCCAAACCCAATTGAGTCCTTGAAACAGCCAACTCATGCACCAAATCTATCTCTCGGGCAACATAACGTGCCAACTCCTCCTTTGCTTTAACTAACTCAGCCTCGTGCTCCTCATATGCACCCTCAACCTGTTCTCGGCGACCCAGAAGTTCACCCCACCTAGCCATCCCATCCGGGAACAAAGACAGAAACTGCCCAAAATGATAATACATGTTCTTCATCACATCACGATCTAACCACTCCCTGTGAACTTCTTTCTCAGCATCAGGAATGCAATTGTCAATCAGATCTCGACAAACGGTGGCTTTCTTCAAAACATCACTACTCTTTATACCCCACTTGGGTACAAAGACACCCTAATCAAGCACCCTACCCTAACCCTGCTGTAAAGAAGGATCATCAACCACATCAGCAACTGCCTTAGAACTCTCACCACCCTCACCTTGCAACGATAACAACGTCTGATTTCCACCCTTAACTTCAACATCTTTTGGCCTCTTAAAAACAGTATCATCCTTTTTAGGAGAAGACAAGGTAAGCTTACCCTTTCCCGAAGCAGGGGCATAACCCAAAGCTGAAGCTATCAATGACGAATCTTCATCTTCAAGAACCAAGGGAATGGCAGGTGAATTCCCTAAGGAAAAGGAGGCAGTCTTCAGTCGCTTGCTAGAGCGACGAACAGTAACTACCTTCTTCCCAGAAGGCTCTGCAACGGCTGATGTTGACGAAACGATGCTAGTATACTCCCCTTGGAACCTGATGTGTTCAGTCCTCACTACGACATTTTTCCCTTCCCTCACAACACGAGCCTTAAACATGACATCCGAAAGATCATCCAACGAAAGGAAGTCCAAAGTACTCATCTCTGCAAAAAGGAAGAAAACTGAATAAGAAACACAAGCAAAGAAAAATGAGAAAAGAAGGTAAGATGCAACAATACATACCCTCCCCACGAAGAGATATCACCGGTTCAGTCTCAGGATCATCCCAGTTGATACTCAAACCCATAATAACTAAAAAATCCTTAGGAAAGGTGTGAAGACGAGTGGGAAAAGCCCTGAGTTTTTCCAACAATTCTTGATCAAGAATGCTCAGATCAGGCTCCTTGTCATTCAGAGGAGCATCCGAAGCCCTCCTAGGGGTCTTAAAAGGGAGAAAGTCGGAATTCAAGAAAAAGAACTTGTCTTTCCAAGTGGAGACAAGACCAATAACACTGGAAATTAGGGCAGGCTCACATTGGGTCTTTTCGATGGTAAACCAATTCCCATCTTTGGCTAACTTAAAGAAAAGGCGATACATAATCAAAGGAGGCTCACACCCAAGACAACGACAGACAATCTCGAAGTGTAAGATTCGAGCAACACCGGATGGACACAACTGGTCAAGGGAAAGTTGGTGGTACTCAAGAACATTAAGGAAAAACTTGGAAAAGGGGTACCGAAGGATACCCTGATCGAACTGACGGGTATATACAACCATCTTGCCTGCCGGAACAGTGGTCACCGGGGTCCTCCCATTTCAGACGACAGGCTCAAACGACAGGGGAATACCCATCTCGGTGCAAAACCGTTCGGCATCGGACTTAGACAAACGAGAGAACTGAGAGGCAAGGTCACTTTTTGATATAATGAAAGGAAGTATTAAAACAGGGGAGGTTACTTACCGTATATAAAAGAAGAAAAAGAAGAGCGCCGGCGAATGAAGATCAAGGGAGAGAGACAATTTTTTGCTAAAGAGGGAAGGAAATGTGAAAGGTCAAAAGTGGTTACACAATTTATAAGATTTAAAATTCAAAATTAATGGCCAGGGATGGTTATCAAGAAGTAACCACCATACAGCTGTCCCAGTTGGCTGACGTTAGCCTAGGTACCCATCAAATCAATGGTAGCCTACATCAGTCGATGGGACATGAAACTGCTCCTAAGAAACGATGATGACCCTTTATATTATTTAAAAAAGAGATCATGTTTAGCAACAATAAACCATACACTTGCATAAAAATCAATGGAGGTACACTATAAAAATTGTGCTCCCACAGGGGAGCCTGGGATTTAGTAGCTCCTCGATACCAAAGTAAGGAAAGCTAACTTTGCTACCAAGGAGCCAGATAATTTACAAGTCACAAGCACTTCTATCTTCTTTACAAATGCTTATGACTGGGGGGCTGATGACGTGGGTCCTAAAACGACCACGTTTAGACCCTTGTCAAAAAATAAAGCAATGTAAAGCGTTAAGATATGCCTGACTTAATGGAGCTGAACAGCCAATGTAGGGCAGCGTGGCTGCCATACGGTAACACTACAGAAGAAAGCAAACAGTAACCTCATTGGAAATATAAAAAGGTATTTTGGCTTCTTGCTATGGTCAAAACAAAAACCACCACACAGCTCCAAGCATGACCTAGGAAATAGTAAAAGCTGAAAACATACCAAATGGGCAAAGTCTCATTGCAAGGACCAAATAGAGAGTCAACCTTTACCAGGTATAGTAGGAAGGCTACCATAGGGGAGCTCCTGGGCAGAATTCCACTGCCTATATAAGGAGACCCTTAGGTTGTCATTCCACACATTCACTCCACACTTATTCTCTTTACTCTTACACTCTCTACTTCATTATTTCCCAACTCCAAATGAATATATATTTATTCTCACGCCGGAGTCCAAACGCAGGAGGCCCCCTCCTACGTTAAGGCTAACGGTGTCTGTTACCTTGTGTAGGTCCATCTAGGAGCTCCAGGAACCCCTAAACCCAACACACTCTTAAACTTAAACATCTCTTAACCTAACCCAGTCATTTTCCTTGTTGTAGCAACAGTAATGAAAACAAAGTCCATGTGTGTACATACATATGTTTGCGTGCGTGTATATACATAGTATATATGTATGTGTAAAACAAACTCAAAAGCATAAATAGTAATGTGTATGGACTATAATGATGCATATGTATATGGGTATGTATGTACAAGTGTAGACCCCATAGACATCCCTATCTATGGTTATGTGTGGAAATAAACATATGTAAATATAAGTATAGAGGCACGCATATGTAGGTGTGAACACATGTGTATATGATACTTGTGTATAGTAAGGACTAAGTGTATTTGTGAACTAAATAACTCTTTTTCAAAAGGAGCATATGCATTATGGAAAGTAACATGTGTTAACAAATAAGATCTATTTTTCCTATCCAAACTATTATTTTCAATCAATATATAGTTGTCACCAAGGAAAGCTAAACCAACATACCACTAAGGATTGGGTGAACCACGAGTACCATGGATTACCTATTTGTATAAATCTAAGGTACCCATGTATGTATATAGGACGAGATATGTAGTTGTCGGACATACACTTTTGCTAAACTACACACGGACTTGAGGTGAGTTCTCACGGCTCGTTTTTACTATTTTATGCTTTCGGGAAAAGCATGCATTGTTTACTTGTTTTTAGAAAGAATTCCTAGCCGACCGGTGTACAAGAGACGATATGTTTAAGAGTACTCGCTAAAGCCCTCGGATATTATTTTATCATAACCATTAACTATGGATTTAGCCTAGAAACGCATGAATAGATCTATTGGGTTGACACCCCCACTCTCGGTTAGTCGCTCTAACAGGATATATAGACGATATGAGAGTGCTTGCATTTCTTATATGAAGATTCATTGCCTTTGCTGTGCATTGTGCGAGGCACCACTCGTCGAGGTTTGGTTATGGACTCATGATGGTTTATCATCATTGCTCTTGGCTAGGCAATGATGGGTCATTCAAGTAATTTACATTTGGCTTACAAAACCCGTGAACTCACCAACATTTTGTTGACAAAGTTTTTATGTATGTTTTTCAGGTAACTAAATCATGGATGGAACTTGGGTTACGATTGGGTAATCATTCACGATCACCACGTATCGTGTCATCAAAACTTTTGACCCCGCAATGGGTTTTAAAATGTATCTTGTGAAATTGGTTGTTATCGAACACATTTGGGACTTTTATAAATAAATAAATATGAATGTTTGCTCATATCTTGTGCTTGAAAACCTTTCATGGTTACACCCTGTGTTTCTGCCTAGGCGGGGTGTTACAGATTGGTATCAGAGCTCAAGGTTATAGCGAACTAGTTTTCTCTAAAAACTAAACTATAACTACAACGATTTTCAAACGAAAAGTTTTCCTTGCATAAAAAATGTTTTCATCACGATGCACTGCCAAGTTCCATGCCCTTTTTCTACATTGCATTCACGCGAGTATAGCACATCAGTACTTAACACTTATCGATGAGTATATGTGTACTTTGGATTTTGACAGGATCATGGCTACCTATACTCACCTGATTGTCCTTTCGGATTCGGAGGATGATTCCTCTATGGTCCCCGAGACTTCTAGTGATAGCGACATTGACGGTTATTTCACGGATTCGGAGCCCGATTAGGAATACGAGGTTGACATTATAGGAGATGACGCGCAACTTGACCCCGTCATCTCGGATGATGAGCCGGACGCCCCTGCCGGTGAGACCCGGGGAGTCGCTGCGGATGCCGCTGACCTAGCCCCTATGGTTACAGGATCATCAGCTGACTTCCCTTGCGTGGAGGAGGCACCGCTCGCCGATGTGCCGGAGTCTTCTTCTCGCCTCTGTCGCCTCATTCTTGGCAGTACGCACGTTATATGCACTACCAGGAAGCGTGTGCGTAGGCCCCAGCCCGTGGAGCCTGTGGCGCCAGTCCAGCCTAGACATACCACTGAGTCTTCCGCGCCCCCTCGGAAGAAACTGATTAGGAGGTCCCAGGCCCGCAAGCGGACCTTCCTACCTACAGTTGGTGGCTACTTGGCTCATAGCGACGAGGATTCTGATTACGACATCTTTATCTCTGCTCATGGTGTTTAGTCCTCCCAGCCCCCTGCTGACCCTCCTGCACCTGGTCCTCTTGGTACCTTACCCATGCGCCGTTCCCTTCACATTGTGTGTGGCATGGTAGGTACGCATGATGGTATCATCCGTGACCTCTGTGAGCGAGCGGATGGACTAGAGACCAATGCTCATGCTAAGGTATTTACGAGGGCCGCTATCATTGAGCACCTTACTAGCCTACGAGCATGACTGGACGACGCCGAACGAGGACGCATGGTGGCAGAGCGTGAGCGCATGGAGGCCGAGCGTGGGCGAGCGAGGCATGGAGGCGTGTGGACATCCTTGAGCATCGTCTGGATGAGATAGACCCTAGTATGAGGGCAGCCGTTGCCCCTTTAGCTGCTACATTTGCCCCACCTCCTCAGTAGCTACGTTGTAGTTGTGGTAGTTGTAGCTTTTTTTTATCTAACCTAACTGGTAGTAGCATCTTTTGGGTCATTTCGTTGTATGGTTTGGGTTGTAGTGATCTACTTATTTTGTATTATTATGACAAACCGATGTACTAAAAACAGAAACGAATTAATGCTATGGTTTAGTTAGTTATCATTGTTATATGTTTATATGAGTATGCATTACTGTTATTATATTCATTGGTTGTGTGAAAACGCTTGTCATGGGTATTGTGAAGTTCATGGTTGTTTATTCGAGCGCACATGATTGACAATATTTTCGATAAATATGTCTCATTGTTTTATATCTATTATGATAGAAGGAAGTCATGCCGCCCCGAAAGAACACCCGCAATACCGAGGACAGCACATTCCCAACCACGTCCGAAGAGCTAGCCCGCGTGATTGCGCAAGCCATTGCGCAGCACGACACTAACCGCACAGACTCCAGTGGTGGATCTGGCGGAAATGGCAGGCGAAGGACAAATGACAACGACACTGGTAAAATATCGATTCGCTATACTCCATATGCCCTTGTAATAACTACTATTATTGATGATGTCTCATTATCTATGACACAGACGGTGAGAACCCGGTTGATGGCTGTTCCTACAAGACTTTCATGGCTTGTAAAGCATGGAGTTTCCATGGGTCGGAAGGAGCGATCGGTATTTGTCGTTGGATCGAGAAAATGGAATCAGTTCTGGATATCAGCGGTTGTGCTGAGGACCAGAAAGTCAAGTACTCTACCTGCACCTTCCAGGATGAGGCATTGACTTGGTGGAATCTGCAAGTTCAGACTCTGGGTAGAGATGCCGCGTATGGTCTCTCGTGGAGCGATTTGAAGTCCATGCTGTGGGAGAAGGACTGCCACCGTAGTGAGCTGAAGAAGCTCGAGTAAGAGTTTTGGAATCTGACTATGTCTGGAACGGAGGTTGCCGCCTACACTACTCGTTTTCATGAGCTGTCTCGTCCGGTACCGCACATGGTTACTCCGGAGTACAAACGGGTTGAAAGGTACATATGGGGATTCTTCCCTAAGATTCGCAGTATGGTAACTGTTGCTGAACCCACCACCATTCAAGGAGCCATCACCCTCGCTCATAGTCTTACGGATGACACAGTGCGTATGGGCGCATTGCTTAAGAAGGAGGTTGATAAAGGACGAAACGCGGGTGACAAAAGAAAGTGGTCGGATACCAAGAAAGGTAAAAATGGTGGAAATCGGTCTGGTAAGAAACCGGAGACGGCCTAGGCATTTGTTGCAACCACTACTGCTGCGGCCAAGCCCGCAAGAAGTACAATGGACCGCATCCACTTTGCAACAAGTGTAACTATCACCATGTCGGGTCATGTGACAGCATTTGTTGTGACTACTGCAAGAAGATCGTGCATTAGGATGCTTTGAGTGGGGTGCTATGGATCCCTTCAAGAAGGATTGCCCGAAGTTGAAGAACCAAGCTCGCGGTAAAGCTTTTGTGGTTGGAGCTCGTGAAGCTCGTGAGGATCCCAATGTCGTTACCGGTACGTTCCTCGTTAACAACACTTATGCTTCCGTATTCTTCGATACTAGTGCTGATTTAAGCTTTGTGTCGACAGACTTTAAGCGTACCCTAGGGGTAGACTCTAGTATGTTGGACACTCGCTATTCCATAGAATTGGCCAACGGTAAGGTTATTGAGTCGAAAGAAGTCGTTGAAGGATGTACCTTAAACTTGGGAGATCATGAGTTCCGTATCGACTTACTGCCCATCGAGTTGGGAAGTTTCGATGTGGTAGTTGTCCTGGATTGGTTGTCGAAGAACCTTGCGGAGATTGTGTGCCGAGAAAAGATTGTTTGTATTCCCCTTCCTAGTGGCGAAGTTGTTTCGGTCAAAGGAGAGAACAGCCGAGCCACAGTACAGATTATATCTTGCATGAAAGCCCAGAAGTGCCTTCGCAAGGGCTATTGTGCGTTCCTAGCACACGTGACGGAGAAGAAGTCGAAGGAGCTGATAATCGAAGACATCCCTGTCGTGAGAGATTTTCTATTGATCTTTCCTGAAGAGTTGCCAGGATTGCCGCCTCCGAGTAAGGTGGAGTTCCGTATCGATTTAGCACCTAGAGCTGCACCGATTGCCCGTTCTCCGTATCGTCTAGTGCCATTAGAGATGCAAGAGCTTTCGAGCCAATTGCAGGAGTAGTTGGACAAGCGTTTTATTCGACCGAGTTTCTCTCCGTGGGGTGCACCTATGTTGTTCATGAAGAAGAAGGACAGATCTTTCCGTATGTGCATAGACTACCGAGAACTGAACAAGCTTACCATCAAGAATCGGTACCCTCTCCCCAGGATTGATGATCTGTTTGATTAGTTGCAAGGCTCTAGTTACTACTCCATGATTGATTTGAGGTCTGAATATCATCAACTTCGTGTGCAAGAGGAAAGCATACCTAAAATGGCTTTTAGGACGCGTTATGGTCATTATGAGTTCTTGGTGATGCCTTTCAAACTGACCAACGCACCAGCAATATTCATGGACTTGATGATTAGAGTAACAAGCCGTATATGGACAAGTTTGTGATTGTCTTTATTGACGATATATTTATATACTCACGAACTCAAGAGGAGCATGAGCAACATTTGAAGTTGATCCTTGAGCTATTGAAGAATGAGAAGTTATATGCTAAGTTCTCCAAGTGCGAATTTTGAATTCGCGAGGTTCACTTTCTTGGACATGTGGTGAACGAAAAAGGTATCCATGTCGATCCAGCAAAGATTGAGGCAATTAAGAATTGGGAAGCGCCCAAATCGCCAACGGAAGTGCGACAATTTTAGGACTCGCTGGATATTATCGACGGTTTATTGAGAACTTCTCTAAGATAGCTCAATACTTAACCATTCTGACTAAGAAGGATAAGAAGTTTGAATGGGGTAATAAGCAAGAATTTTCCTTCCAGTTGTTGAAGCAAAGGTTGTGCAGCGCTCATATTTTATCTTTGCCCGATGGAATGGATGACTTTGTGGTCTATTTCGATGCTTCACACCAAGGTCTAGGGTGTGTTCTGATGCAAAGGGACAAAGTGATTGCGTATGCCTCTCCTCAACTCAAGGTTCACGAGAAGAATTACACTACGCATGATTTGGAGTTAGGAGCGGTAGTTTTTGCGCTTATGATTTGGAGACATTACTTGTATGGAACCATGTGTACTGTCTTCACAGACCACAAGATCTTGCAACACATCTTCAATAAGAAGGATTTGAATATGAGGCAGAGAAGATGGGTTGAATTGCTGAACGATTACGATTGTGAGATTAAGTACCACCCGAGAAAGGCAAACGTCGTAGGGATGCCTTAAGTCGAAAGGAACGCATCAAACTCCTATGTGCACACGCACTAGGATTGACGATCCATTCGAACCTCACAGACCGCATTCGTGAAGCCTAGCAGGAAGCTCTCAAGGAGGTCAACATCAAGGAGGAGGCTTTGGATGCCATGGTTAGACTATTGGAACCCAGGACCGACGCGACGTTGTATTTTGCTAATAGGATTTGGGTTCCATTGTTTGGTGGATTGAGGGAATTGGTACTCGAAGAGGCCCACAAGTCAAGATATTCGGTTCATCCAGGAGCCGATAAGATGTACAAGGATTTGAAGGAACTATATTGGTGGCCTAACATTAAAGGTAGTATTGCTAAGTACATGGGAAAGTGCCTCACGTGCTCTAAGGTTAAAGCCGAGTACCAGAAACCCTCGGCTTGTTACAATAACCTTAGATACCCTTGTGGAAGTGGGAGCAGATATCTATGGATTTTGTCACTAAATTGCCAAGGACGACAAGCGGTCACGACGCAATTTGGGTAATTGTGGATCGATTGACCAAATCTTCTCACTTTTTGCCAATCAAGGAAACTGATAAAATTGGATATATTGGCAAAACTCTACATTAAGAAGGTTGTATCTAGACATGGTATCCCAGTTTCCATCATTTCGGATCGGGATAGTTGGTTTACTTCTAGGTTTTGGCGGACGCTAAACGAAGCTCTCGGTACTCGATTGAGCATGTACGGCTTACCATCCCCGGACTGACGGACAAAGCGAGAGAACGATCCAGACTCTTGAGGATATGCTTCGTGCATGTGTGATTGACTTTGGAGGTAATTGGGATGCCCACCTACCTCTAATCGAGTTATCATACAACAACAGTTATCACACTTGCATCAAAGCCACACCGTTTGAAGCTCTCTGTGGACGCAAATGTCGATCACCGTTGTGTTGGGCAGAAATTGGGGACAAGCACTTGACTGGCCCGAAGATCATCCAGGAGACAACCGACAAAATCTTTCAAATCAAGGACCGATTGAAAGCTGCCTGGGATAGGCAAAAGAGTTATGGTGACACGAGGAGGAAACCTCTGGAATTTCAAGTAGGCGACAAGGTCCTACTGAAAGTTTCTCCTTGGAAAGGAGTACCTCGTTTTGGTAAACGTGACAAGCTAAACCCAAGATATATTGGTCCATTTAAAATCTTGGCAAGAGTTGGCCCAGTCGCGTACAAGCTTAATTTGCCCGACGAGCTAAGTGGAGTTCATGACACCTTCCATGTGTCGAACCTCAAAAAGTGCTTATCGGATGAATCATTGATCATTCTGCCCGAGGAAATTCAGATCGACGATCAACTTCATTTTATTGAGGAACCCGTCGAGGTCATGGACTAGAAAGTCCAGAAGCCGAGACGTAGCCGAGTTAAACTCGTTAAAGTTCGGTGGAATTCCCGACGCGGACCCGTGTTCACTTGGGAATGCGAGGAACAAATGAAGCGAAAGTATCCCTCTCTCTTTAAGGATTCCCCGGTATCAGATAGGTCACGTCGAATTTCGCGGATGAAATTTCCTTAACAGTGGGAGAATATGACACCCGCCACTTTGCTAGGTCAAAATCCGTACAATTTCTAGTCAACTATTAATTTTCCATGCATAATTCATATCATTTTATATGCATAAGTCCCTCGAGAAAGTCTAGCAATGTTTCGAACGAGTATAATTTTACCCATATCAATGAATCTTGGTGACACGAATTTAAACGATTACGAACTGCTTTTCAAAAACATGTATAAATGCCCATTTATTTAATAATACAATGGGAAGTGCTATGGAATTTGTGTATGAAAACTAGTATTTTTCTAACATACAAATCCACATGTATATGTATATATGTACACGACACACATACATTTGGGCATGAGTATCACATGTGCTAAGAAACATTAAGACACAATTAATACAAGTCTTTACATCCATTTTGTTCCATTATAAATGAAGTGTCATATCTTAATATTCTTAAAGATTTGATGACTTAACTATAATTAGCAAGATTCCTTAAACTTCTAGGATCAAGAATGTTGGGTTACCACATAGGTTAAAATTTTCTTTTTCCTTCCCTTTTTTCCCCTTTTCGGCCGCAACCCACCCCCATATCTATGTTATTATCTTTTTAAAGGTCAACTATATTTAAGCACATGTTGATTAAGATCTAGAATAGTCTTGTGAGTGGTCAAGGTTTGGAAGATTATGTTCCAACATAAACTATGAGTGATCACTTCACTTGACTTGATAACTTGACTAAGTATAGAGATCTTAAGCCATGATTATGTTCCTTGATTTCCATACATTCTTAGTCAACTCTAGGACTTTATCCATATATAGGAAGATCCCTTAATCACATGGAAATATAGAAGATCATTAGCCCAAAGTAGCTAACTCTTGATTTATTGGAACCACCCTTAGCCGTCGCCTCCATTTGTGCACACAACAAATATTTTTTTTAAACATCACAACACATCTTATCACCTACAAACATTTGAGTTGTCACATTATGGAAAGGGTGTAGAACATTAAGCTCTTGGATTAGTCACATTATGAGATATTGCTCCAACATAATTAGTGTAATGTCACTATCATGTATCATGGTTAAGCTAATACACCCTTTTGATTAGAAAGCTTTAGGTGATGGAACCACACACAAAAATAGATAGATCTTCCAATGCACCATAAACCCATGCTTAGATACTTTCTAAAACAAAGTATGATGGCCCTTTCCTTATTGCCTCCAAACCGTCGCCCCCCTTATACCCCTTACTAATTCTTTTTTTTTAAATCCAAGTCAACCTCTAATTAGGCATGTGTTGATTTGATCCAAGGTTGACCTTCATGTAATGTCACATATGCATAGCATCTAACCAACATAATCATGAGGTTTCTCCCATCTAAGACATGATTTGGACCTTGGATATGTTGTTAAGATTTGAGACAAAGTAGATTATTAACCAAACAAGGTAAGATTCTCTTAATCTCCAAGATCCATAGAAGTTGACTTACCCAAAGTGATAAGCACCTTCCTAATCCTTCTCATCTCCACCTCTGTATAAGGAGCTCTTGTGTAGGAGTTTCACCACACCACAACCTCTCTTTCCCCTCTCCTAGTTTGCGAAACACACACACACATCCATCAAGGTTCTAGGATGCCCTAAGGAACTCTAGCATCTTGCACTCTATCTTGGATCCATTAGGAGGTATAAGCCTTAATACATTTACTTCTTTTCGTTGTTTAATTATTACATGGTTCACCTTAGTTCATGGTTTCTCCTTATAATAAAAACATCACCATAAGTGGATATGTATGTATGCATGCGTGGATATGTATGTATGTGCGCGTGAATATACATACATATGTGTGTGTATACGCGAGACATATATATCATGTACACGTGTGTATGTGTATGTGTTTAGATATGTAAGAACCTAAGTTATAATGTTGCTTTACCCTAGTAATGAAAACAAAGTCCATGTGTGTACATACATATGTATGCGTGCGTGTATATACATAGTATATATGTATGTGTAAAACAAACTCAAAAGCATAAATAGTAATGTGTATGGACTACAAAGATGCATATGTATATGGGTATGTATGTACAAGTGTAGATCCCATAGACATCCCTATCTATGGTTATGTGTGGAAATACACATATGTAAATATAAGTATAGAGGCACGCATATGTAGGTGTGAATACATGTGTATATGATACTTGTGTATAGTAAGGACTAAGTGTATTTGTGAACTAAATAACTCTTTTTCAAAAGGAGCATATGCTTTATGGAAAGTAACATGTGTAAAGAAATAAGATCTATTTTTCCTATCCAAACTATTATTTTTTCAAGCAATATATAGTTGTCACCAAGGAAACCTAAACCAACATACCACTAAGGATTTGGTGAACCACGAGTACCATGGATTACCTATTTGTATAAATCTAAGGTACCCATGTATGTATACAGGACGAGATATCTAGTTGTCGAACATACACTTTTGCAAGACTACACGCGGACTTGAGGTGAGTTCTCACGACCCCTTTTTACTGTTTTATGTTTTCGGGGAAAAGCATGCATTGTTTACTTGTTTTTAGAATCCTAGCTGACGGTGTACATGAGACAATATGTTTAAGAGTATTCGCTAAAGCCCTCGTATAATTTTATCATAACCATTAACTATGGATTTTTGCCTAGAAACGCATGAATAGATCTATTGGGTTGACACCCCAATCTCGGTTAGTCGCTCTAACAGGATATATAGACGATATGAGAGTGCTTGCATTTCTTATATGAAGATTCATTGCCTTTGTTGTGCAATGTGCGACGCACCACTCGTCGAGGTTTGGTTATGGACTCATGATGGTTTATCATCATTGCTCTTGGCTAGGCAATGATGGGTCATTCAAGGAATTTCATTAAACTTTACATTTGGTTTACAAAACCCGTGAACTCACCAACATTTTGTTGACAAAGTTTTTATGCATGTTTTTCAGGTAACTAAATCAAGGATGGAACTTGGGTTACGATTAGGCAATCATTCATGATCACCCCATATCGTGTCTTCAAAACTTTTGACCCCACGAATGGTTTTAAAATATATCTTGTGAAATTGGTTGTTATCGAAAACGTTTGGTACTTTTATAAATAAATAAATATGAATGTTTGCTCATATCTTGTGCTTGAAAACCTTTCGTGGTTACACCCCGTGTTTTCGCCTAGGTGGGGTGTGACACAACTAACCCACCACACCTTTGATACTTCGAGAATATACTAGAAATCTAAGAGATTACGATTTGTTCTTGGTTTGACTCTCAGTCTTGTTTCCGATGCATCATTGGTGTTTATATATAGGGTGTAATGTAGCTAACCCACCACACCTTTGATGCCTCGAAAACGTACTAGAAATCTCCCAAAATCCGGATAGGGTTTCCACATCACCGTAATGTACTTGTAAATTCATGATTACGTTTCGTACCGTAATCGCCTATTTACCTCACATTAGGGTGCTATGTACATCTACATTGGAAATGATAGGGAATGGGAAAATTGTGCCAAAAATAGGGGTTTCACGATTGTATCTCCATTACGGCTTTTATAGTTGTGTTGGTCATGAATTCCTACATGTGAGCTCCAAAAATTATTAATCCTTAAGAACTTTGCTTAGTGTAAGATAACTATCAAAATAGGGGGTACGTATTAGATAAGAGATTGTTCTTAGAGCTATATGTCATTTTCATCGGTTTTTATGTATACTATCGTGGTTAATTCTATCTATACCATTAGCAAATTGTTTGAATTCTTAAGTTTGCAAAACTTTCATGATTCGGGGTGTAAGGCAAGTAACAATTTGTTAAGTAACATGGGAGTGATAGACATCCAAACACAATATGTTGATCTTAAACATTTTAAGGGCACAAAAATATTCCTTTTTGGTGTCCTAGATCTTGTATTCTTGTGAGGGTCGAATTGCTATCTATGTTAACTTTCCAACTAAACTTTGATTGTATTTTCTTGTTCCTGTCAAATATTCCTTGAATGTATCTGTAACACCCCACCGTAACCTAGGTGATCATGCACAATTGATACAACTCACAGCGAAAACAAACTAAACTTTCATTACTACTTATAATATCTGGGTACAAAACATTATTCATTTACAACTCTTAACAAGTAAAGCTTTCTTAGTCTTCTAGTCTCGAATACCGCCAAGTGAGTACTACATCTGCCTCATGGTTCACCTGAGATAATTATACTCAAAATGGCGTTAGCTATATACTGTGAGCTCATGTTACACATTTTACAAAATCACATTACAGTGATGCATACACAATATGGGTTATGACTACTGTACGGGCTATCCCATAACACTGTAGAACTGACACACTGACCCCCAGTAGTGTCACCATAGCCATCATATAGGTATGGAATTCGTTACTGAGTGCATGGTTACTCCATATTGGATACCCCTAGCCCTATTTCAGCTTTTCGTAACGTATCCATTAAGCATAGAAGGATCCTTTATACCCCCACAGATATACACATATTGCAGCCTTCCTATTTATTACCAGTTTTGACAGGACGAGTATACTATCACAGTTTTATAAACAAACATGATAAACTCACATGTTTCACAATGCATTAACAGTTGCTCAACACTTGCTATAATGAACAGGTAATATCTCAAGGTCCTGACATAATTACATAATTTTAGGTTAGGTAGCGTTATGCCTAACTAGTTATTATTATGGTTGGATGTTGGTTAACTGTACCTTGTTTAAGCATGGGTGATTAGTCCATGCTAACAAAGGCTAGGCTACCCAATACCCACCCCTAATAATAATAATCCTAATACCTAACAAGAATAATACTAAACTAATACTATATAATAATACAAATAAACCAATAATTAATTAAACATTACTTAAACGAGAATATACCTGAAAGTGTCCACGGTACTCTAGTGTAGAGTCTCCTTACTCAAGCTTCAAATAACTATTACTAATATCTAAACGGGGATATCAAGGCCTGTGAGTCTAGTGTTAGAGTATTTTCATTATTTTGAGATATGTCATTTGAGCTATTCTGGCCTATTTATAGATAGTGTTTGTGCAGGATTATATCTTCATATGTTGGATTTCCAATTGTTACTTCAACATGAAGTTTTCTTAATTCAATATATCTATACATGAAAGCCACCCTTTACACACATGCCTATGCTGACTTATTAAGTATTGTGCATGTCATCATAAGCATGTCTTGCAATTAAGTTTCCATGACACACGTAAACACACAGTAGTCCAAGTCTTGCATAAGCCTTCCTAATTCTTTTGCACACTTCCACGTGGAACCATATTGCTCATGAAAATGGTTATTTATTTCTTTAGTTAAATATTATAAACTATTTAGCTCTAATCTAGTTTTTACCTTTAAATTGTTTGAAAGAGAATGGTTCATTAAACTTATGACTATTACCGTTA
>JAUTDX010004868.1:0-46358 GCA_030844895.1 Ambrosia x helenae | reverse complement strand
CCCTAGGTAGGTCCATCCTCACTATGATGATTCAAGGGTGTGGAAGATGGGCCTCCCTCTTTTTATTTTTCTTTTTAATTAATTAATATTCTAATTTTAAAAAAAGTAAAATTAATATTAAAAAAGTAATATTACATTAAAAAAAACATTACTTAAAAAACCATAACTAAAATCACATTAAACTACCCGACATTAAAAAAATTACAAATAAGCTACTCTTGTCCGTTGTTCCAAACACATTAAACTAGTTCGTGGTAGTTAGTCAACTTTCTCTCCTTCTTCCTCAGTAATGATCTTCATCGCTTGCACCACGATATTTATAAAAAAGTTTACCGCTTCATGTGTAGATGAAGAACCGACGAAGACGAAGATGAAGAAGACATTGTTTGAGGGTTTGGTATTTTTTTAGAAATAGTAATTTGGTCATTTGGTGTAAAAAATATTGTGAGAGTTGTGTGAGATTTAGTGTAAAAAAAATGAAAGGGGAGAATTAATTTATAATTGAAATTTTGAGGGTTTTTTTAAACGACCGTTGCAACGGTCACTTTGACCAAATGAGGCTCGACTTGACCAGCTAGGGGAGGACAGGGACGATAATGCCACACCAAGGGGGGCGGTGTAGCCGGCCTGAGCTACAGCTAGCCAGTCCTATGCCGTCCCCACACTGTCTGGTCTCTTATAAATTCACAATGTTTCTACCAATCTGTTTTTGAATTATGCATAGTTTTATTAACAAATATCATGGTCATAAATAACGAAAACTGAGGTTTTTTTTTTAAATGGTAACTAAAAAGACCATCAAACCGAATCCTTTATGGCTGGTTTCTACCCAGCTGATTTAGTTTACGTTTATACAAAACTGAGTTACCAGTTCCAACCTAAATATGCCATCAAAACCGAATTGGAACATGAACTTGTCTATTTCCAACCGTAGTACCTGACCATCTCCCTCCTTATAGCCGATAGACAAAACCTTTGAATGATATGCTTTTGATTAGAAAATATTTCAAAGAGTTAATTGCCAAAATGGCCCCTGTGGTTTGGCCCAAATTGTCACTTTGGTCACTTTTTTGAATTTTTTGCCAAAACCACCCCTCAAAGATCGAAAAAATGCCAAAATGACCCATATTTAACTGAGTTTTTAACTGAGTATGGAAAGTCAGTTAAGTATCTGGGGCAATTTCGTCATTTCATGTTCTAAAGTTTTAAAACCCCTTTTAACCACATCTTCTTCATCTTCATCTTCAGAACTTCTTCTTCTTCCTCTCATACATACCCTAATTCCTTCTTCTTCCTCTCATACATACCCTAAAGCACCCCAACCACCACACATAGATAACAAAGCAGCAGCATCCAAAACTCCCACCGGACAGCATGGCGGCCGCTGCCGCCTCCGCTGCTTCCGGTTACCGCCGGACAACCATCACACAACCCCCACTCTCTTCTTACCAATGACACCCACTTCACCCCTTTATCTAGAGAGAGAAAGAGACACCAGAGGAGAGAGAGCTGAGTTCGAAGAGAAAGAAAGAAGCAGAGGGGGGAGAGAGACAGACGGAGAGAAGGAAGAAGTGAGGGTGACGGCGGCGGTGGTTCGATTAGGGTTTCTGACTTGATCAGTTGAGATGGTGGTTGCTGAGGTAGTCTTTCTAGGATTCTGACCAGTTTGTAGATTTATCACCTGTATAATTCTGATTCCTACTCATATTCTATAAGGATAATGTTGAATCTGAGATAATTAAAGGTTTAGATGAGATTGGGTCCTGGCGAGTTATGAGGGTATTGATGGCAGTCTGTGATGACGATTAAAGGATGACAGATGGCTGGATCAGTGGCGGTTATAACAGGGAGGTTCAGATGTGGTGATGGTTTAGGGTTCCGAAGGAAGGCACGAGACGGTGACGATGTGGGTGTATAATCAGGTAGCTTCAGAACTCCTCCTTAATTCGATTCCTAAACAGTGTTGGTGTCGTTTTAAGTTAGCTACATTGGTTTTGTGGTGAAAGATGGTACAGGGACCCTAACCATGGAAGGAGTTTGATCCAGGGTGTTGACCAAGACAATGGGATCAAAAGTTGTTTAAAAGCACGACGGCGTCAAGAATGGGGGAAAAGAAAATGGGATCAAAACTTGATTAATCAAGCGGTTGAACTGGATTTGGGAATTAGGGTTAGTATGGTTTGAAGGGTTGTTGGATAAGATGAAGTTTAGATGAGGAAGATGGGGTTAAAAGGGGTTTTAAACGTTTATAGATGAAAGGACGAAATTGCCCCTGATACTTAACTGACTTTCCATACTCAGTTAAATATGGGTCATTTTGGCATTTTTCGATCTTTGAGGGGTGGTTTGGCAAAAAATTCAAAAAAGTGACCAAATTGACAATTTGGGCCAAACCACAGGGGCCATTTTGGCAATTAACTATATTTCAAAAGAAGCACTGATTACGGTAATCAAGTAACTCATATAATGTTCTTCATGCACTCTAATCACTTTGCTAACAAAAAGAAACCTCCATAAAAAAATTTTAAAAAAAAATCTTATTTTCAAGAGAGAATAAATATTAAATGTAAGGAGAGTTCAAACTATAGTATATACCTTTAGAAACCAGTGGATTACACGGGTTGAACCAATATGTGTACACCGCCATAAAAGCAAAGCAAATGGTTCATGTTTTCTTAGAGTCAAACTATACTTTAAGAAGATTTGGGCTTATCCTAATGTATGTTGCCTTTGTGTTAGTCCATATCAACTTGTCCTGAAACCCATATAATGTCATCAACCGAACCCCATGAGCATATTGTCTAAAAAGGTACTTTTGTAAAAGTTGATTAAAGTACATGTCGGTATAATGAAAATGAGAAAATACATGTGAGGAACCAATACTTAGAAACTAACATACTAAATGCATCTTTCAAAAGACAGCCGGTGATTTTAATTGTTTTCTATATATAGTCATGTTAAATTTAGTAATGAAATGAGGAGTCATTATGCAACAATTCTCATGATGTAGAGAATTTGTAGCATGCTTCCTTTCTCTATAAATTGGAAGTCCAAATTGTATCCTAGAATACAATAAGAAGCAATTAATTAAAATGGCTAACAAAAATTTGTGCATCTACGTCCTCATAGCAACAATAGTGGCTCAAGCTACATGGGTTCGAGCTAAGGACTATCAGGTTGGAGATATGGGAGATGGTAACTATAAAGGATTAGGTTGGTGCGAGACTACAGATTTCCAAGCTTGGCTCAAGGGGAAGGAGTTCTTTGAGGGAGACAGACTTTGTATATTCAATTATTCATGATTTGTTATATTTTGATGGTCAAATTATGCATGTCTTCTAACTAATTAAACTATATTACTGATGTAGACTTCGGTTACAAAGCGGGAGAACATAATGTAGTGATGCTAAAAGATAAAGCCGCGTTAGACACATGTACTCTTACTAATCCACAATTTGCAACCCCTTCTTGTGATATAATTTAGTCACTTTAGGCGCGGCACCCTATTACATCACCAGTGGCATGAATGATGATTGTAAGAAAGGCATGAAGTTAGAAATCAATGCCAAGCCGAGTCCTGCATTGCTGAAAGGAAGAAGCATGAAGCTTTAAAATTGAGGATTGCATGTCTTGGATTATGTATATACAATAAATGCGTATATATATATGTAGTTTTTGTGTTTGCTATTGATCAGGCAGAACTTCCTGTTCTGATCAAGTTGTTACTTAGATTATTTAATATTTACGTAATGTAATTAGAATGTTATAAGGTTAAATAAAACACAGGTATTGCTTCCGTTGTAAATTGTATCAATTGTGCATGGTCACGCCGAGTTAGGGTATATGTAATAGGTCCAATATGTTGTAGCATCTTTTATGTAATTGAGTGTTATATTAAGATAAATGTAACAAGAATTTTAAAATACATGTTGATACATGATAACTTAGCTACGCTTATAATGCATACTAGTAGGGTGTCCGCACTTTGCGGCAGGAAACAACATTTATATCAGTTCGGTTAATCCATAATCAATTAACCAAAATATTTGTTTTGGCGTGTGGCATAATCATTAGCATAGCTTGAACTGCATTAACTTTAATCGAAACATTCGAATCCTATGTGCTAGAGGAAGTGCAAGCGCATAAAGAATTAAAGATATACATAACACTAATTGTGAGATACCCTAAGCAAAAAATTAGGTGATCATGAGGAAGTAGGAAGTTAACGCGTAACGATAAACCCTAATTGTAAACACATTGGTGATTGTCCGAAAATACATAATTTAACCTGAAATTGTCAAACAATGTTAATTTAATGTTTTTAGAAGGCAATGTGCAAACACATGAACATACAAATAATAATAATTTGTGAGATGCGGTAAGCAAGAAATTAGGTTGATAATGGGGAATAGTAAGTTGCATTATTTTATTACTACACAGTGTGGTCATAGCCTGAAGGGGGCATGGAACGACATGTGGCATCCACCTCAGCGTGAGGCATGGAACAAGAACATACATGGAGATATATATACATGAAATGGATATATAAAAGATAGATACGTACGAAAAAGTTAATGGTTTGGTTTTGTTAATTTTGACGTTTAAAATTTGTAGGGGCAGTTGGTTAAAATAAAGGTGTAAAAATGTAATTACTATTTAAATAGATAAAATTTGAGTAAAGTTAAGGCGACAAATGTGTAAGTATTGTTTAAAAGACATATTTGCCCTAAAAAACCAATTATATTTGTAAAACTTAAATTTTAAAAGTTCCTTAGAAATGTGTTATAATATAGTATAGATACATAGATATCATTTTAAAAGACATTGCAGTATCGTTATCACCATGTAACCACCATTGGAAAAACTCTAGCCATTGTCGCGATATTTGGTTCACATTCAAGCATCAGCTGATATGTTGAACCTGGCCATCCATCGCTACTACCGAAGCTTTGGCAGCGGCCCTTCCTCTTTTCACTCGTCTTTAGAGTAGACGAACAGACTTCCGTCACCTTCAATTACCCATCTGATACCCATATCAGTCGAAACACAACTAAATCTCGCAACCACAGTGTTGAAGTCAAGATTTTGCAGACAAGATGGTGTGGCTGTTGTTGGTGCTTTTTGAAGTTTTATAAAAACAAATAATAAATTAGGACGTAAAAAGACCAAACTGAATCTCGCAACCACAGTGTTGAAGTCAAGATTTTGCAGACAAGATGGTGTGGCTGTTGTTGGTGCTTTTTTAAGTTTATAAAAACAAATAATAAATTAGGACGTAAAAGACCAAAAAAAAAAAAAAAAACACTCACATGTTTTGCATGTGAGGAGACTTAACATAGAAAACATAGTGTGTGACAAAGGTTGTTTCTTGCAACAAAATATAAAGCTAAAGATTGTTTTGCGAGTCTATTAAACTTAAAGGTGAAGGCTACAGTTTTAAGTATACACAAACAGGGCTGCAAACGAACTAAACTTTCAGCGAACAGTTTATGAACCGTTCGGCGATAAGTTTGTTTGTGTTTGTTCGTTTAATAAATGAATGAACACGAACAAAATTCTGTTCGCATAGTTAAACGAACGAACATGAACAGAAGCGGCGTTCGTTTGTTTATGTTTGTGAACGTTCGGTAACGTGTTCGATAGTTTAATATGGTTTTTTTAATTTTTTATGTTGTCTTGATATTCTTTTATTTTGCCCAAAAAATAAATAATTTGCATGAGATAAATATATGTATGTAAATTCGATCTTATTCTAAACTTAGTATATGTTCGTTTATGTTTCTTTCCGTTCATAACACTTCTTTGTGTTCGTGAACACTTGTTTATGTTCATGAATGCTCGTTTGTGTTCAGTAACGTTCATGAACAAAATTAACAAACGAACACGAACACAAACGCATTCTTAACAAACGAACATGAATAGCAAATCTCGTTTGGTAAGTGTTTATGAACTGTTCGTGAACACGTATATTTTCTTAACAAACGAACACGAATAAAGGCTTGTTCGTGTTCATTCGGTTCGTTTGCCGTCCTACACACTAGGGTCGTCCCAATGCTTATAAGAACCTAGGCTAGGGCCCCAAGATCATAGGGCCTATTTTTTTGTATCCAGCTTTTTAATTAGTATATGACCCTTGTGGTGGGGTGGCATGAGAAATAATGAGTAAAGTCTAGCCTCCTTGAGATGTGAGGTTCAATCCTTGATTCCACCAGGTTTTACTGATTTTCCAGTGTGTTTGTTTGTATTTGTTTGTCCTTTTGTTCGCTTGTATTAGATTATGTTAATATTCATAAACAAGTTCATTTTCTCAACAAATTATGAAAAAAAATATATACATTCATCTAGTTGTTCATGTTTGATCATTACTTAAAAGAACCAGTTTCCAAAGGGAACATCATGTTGGTTAAATAGTGTGTTCGTGCTCCCCACAACCAAAAGTTTGGGAATTTAAACCCTGCACCCAAACTTAAACCCTGCAAAGTGCAGGAATTTGTGTAAAATGTGTTTATCCTTAAAAAAATCTAGAAATTGATTTAAAAAAGGGGAAATACCATAAAAAGCACTAAACTTTCTGGTTTTTCTCACTAAAATCATTCAACAATTTTTTGCACATAAAAAGCACTACACTTTCAGTTTGTTCTTACAAAAGCCACTCAACATTTCTTTGTACCTAAAAAACACTATACTTTCTGTTTTTTATCATAATTATCATAAAAGTCACCGAACATTTTTTTTCGCATAAAACCCCTTAAAATGTCAATTTCAAACAAAATTTTGATGTAAAGTACTTCACGTGTCTTATATCGATTAGAAAACAATGTTTATTTGTTATATATTTTTTTTCTTTATACTTAAGAATTGTATGACTATTTAAATTAGTGAAACTAATATTACTTTGATTGCAACAAGAGATTTTTTTTGTCATATAATTTGTTACAAAAATAAATATATAATTACAAAATATCTTAAAAACTACAAAAAGAACCACATGACAAAAAAAAAATAATACTGTTGGGTGACTTTTATGAGAAAAGATAGAAAGTATAGTGTTTTTTAAGTACAAAGAAATGTTGAGTGACTTTTGTAAGAAAAAACTGAATGTGTAGTGCTTTTTATATTAAAAAAAATGTTAAGTGACTTTCATGAGAAAAAAACTGAAAGTTTAGTAATTTTTATAATATTTCCCCTTTAAAAAAAAGTGTAAAAACGAAAAAAACACAAATATGCCAGGTTCGTATCTTTGACATGCAACTTTATTTGTAAAAATTTCAATAAATATCAATCAAAATTTCAACTAGTTAGGGAATACCCTTAATAAAGATTCATAATCCAAATTAATAATAGATAAATAAATAAATCAAGTACTAAAGCTCAAAGATAAAGAGGCTCAAATCTGTTGTACTCGGATTTATGACGCCCAAATCCGCCATGGCTGCAATCACAGTTGCAATAATAGTTGCCATCTGGATTACCCCGCCAAGATACGGATCGGGTCAGCATACTCCGATCTTGCTCAAAAAAATAATTTCATCATCACCGCCTCTGAACAACATTGTACCAGTAAAGGCGCCAGATTAAGATCAGTTAACATAGAACAACATAAAGATCAAGTGTTTGTTTGTTTGTTTATTGGAGTGTGTGTTTAAAGACAGAGTAACACAGTTGGTTAGAGCGAATCGGCATCGAAATCATTGACTCGTAGTTGATCGGATGATCAAATGGCAAGAGGAAGGTTATTATCATCACTCTCACCAGAGCTCAATCGGTTGAGCAAAAACACAACATAATATGCCTCTTTTGCTGTTTTCAACTAGGTTTTGTGTATTTATATTTTACATTTTTTTTTTGGTTTTTTTAATTGGGTTTTAAATTGGGCCCAACTAGTGGATTTTTTACTGGACTTTCACTCGTAAAAGAAGAATACATGGTGTAAATGACAAAATATGGATCATGGATGGATGGGTTGATTGTGTTATTTATCCCCAAAAAAGTGTGTACCAATTTGGAAACAATATGTCTTCTAGGTAGATAGAAACATATATCTGACACTTAGGGGCGGTTTATTTCAGCTTTTAATAGGACGGATGTCTAAACCAGTCAGACATAGTTTATTCAGGTTGTTTGTTTTGCGAGCAAATGTCCGAATCAGCAGACATTTGCCTCTGAATAGGTAAGCATTATATTGAGTCTGAATGATTCAGACTACTTACAGTTACTGGTTCGTCACTTATGGTTCAACCTTCTTACTGTTTGAGCACTTACCCATTCAGAAGTTGCTAAACAGCCGCTTAGTTAAGTGGCCTAATTCCAAAATATCGTCGTATGGTACGGTAGGAATGTAGGATAACGAGAAGCAGTTAAGAGCAACTCATATGATAGGAGAACAATAAGCGTTTAAGAGTAACTTGTGCATCACATATATAATCGTGACCGCTTATTTTTTCAAGGCGTAACTTTTATTATAAATATAATAACATACCTTAGAGTTTGAATAGTAACTATAATATTATTATATTTATATATATTATTAAATTCATATATATTATTTTATTTAATATTCATATATATTATTTTATTCAAAAAATTTATTATATACTATTAATATAAATAACATATTATTATGTAATTTCGTTACAAATTTCTTGTGTTACCTTATATTATATTATTTTGAAGAATAGTGTTTCAGCGGTAAATCTTGTGTTGCAAAGCGACCACTGCCCATGTTCGAATCCCATAGCAACACACGGGTTTCTCCTTTCAAACCCAAGCGGTTATTTTTTCGCTGATGCGTGGGAATCGAATCTGAGACCAAACCCGGGCAGGAACCCTCCAAGGAGGTAAACCTTCCCACCTCAAACCAACTGGGCTGGAGATCATTGGCTTATATTATATTATATACTATTAATATAAATAACATAATATTATGTCATTTCGTTACAAATTTCATGTGTTACCTTATGTGTAGATTTCTTTATTTTTTTAACGTTTACAACCAAAATGGAATCTCGATTGTATAATTCATTGATTGATCAACACATCATCTAAATCTCAATTGTAAAACGCGCAACGCGCGTTGATATATACCCCTAGTTGAATTAGTACACTTATTTGCTTAAAACATAAGCTTTGTTAAATGTAGTGGAAGACTTTGCATTACATTAAAAGCAAATGCTACATATGTTTTGAGTTATTAAACGTAAATCAAAGTTAAACTATGATGAATGTGCGTAGAACTTTCGTTAAAAGTTATCAAACTGAAATGTGAACACTCATACAAGTTAACAAACATGGGAAGAGATAATGTACAAAGTTTCTTAACGTACAAAGTGTAAGAAGGATTCTCAGCCATTAGATTTAAGTGATGGCAAGATGGTAATTAACAATCCTAATCATATTTAGGTTAATCTAACCAAGGGTAAATTAGGAAAAACGCGTTTAAATTTCTGTGAAATCGTAACAGACATAATCGATGCAAAAATTTTCAACGATTGAACCTGATTTTTCATCGTTTTCAACTCGATTAAACGTTCAGAATGATTAAACAATAAAAAACATTCGATTACAAACAAAATCAAAACGTATTTGCAGAAATAGAAGAAAGAAAAAATTACGCCGTTAATCCCTGTGGTTTCCTTCCAGTTTCAATGTAAGGTATTAAGGTTTTATTGTTTCACTTTAAGGTATTAACCTTTTAATTTGTTTCAATGTCAGGTATTAGGGACTAACCTAGTTAAAACATAACTAGGTTTGAGGGGTATTATTGTCCATTCACCTATATATTCAGTTTTTAATGTAAAAAATATATGCTTTGGACCGGATTCGAACTCGAGACCTTGGTCTGTCTGAGTCTTAACCATATGATCCATAACCAACTGGGCTATGAGCCCTTTGTTGGTTTTAGATTGATTTGTATTGATTTTATTATATTATTATATTAATTGAAATTTATAAAATAAAAGTAACGAGGACCCGGTTCGAACCCGTGACCTCAGCCTGATCTTTAACAATAAAAACAATCACCATCTGAGCTGCACGTTCAATCGAATTTTAACTGATCTTGATAATATATAATATACAGTCCAAACGAACCAGATTCCCAAATTAATACCTAGAACCCTAACCCTCAATCTAAATTTGATTAACGATTCTACAGGCCACGACAATGAACGATTTTATAGGGCTTTTAAAGAGCATAAATTTCCGAACAAAACCATATAAAATAATCGATCTAACCTGTTCGTTTCGATGGTGAAATTGCTTAAAAACCACTCGCGTCTCACGAACAAAAACTCGGCTAATTGGAGCTCGATTGGAACGATTTTGATAGGGGTTTTTGTAAAGAATAGGTCGACTAGGATGTGTGAGGGTGCAGCAGGTTTCAATTTGATGTTTGGGATTCGTTTTTGTCGAGCTCAGTTCGTTTATTTTATAAACCAATAATGATAATCGATCTGGAAATGCACTGACCATAATAATTGAATTCTAAGTGCGATATTGAGCTGGAAAAACGTGGGTGTGGTTAGGGTTTAGAAAGTGAATTGGGGAAGAAAGTGAATTGGGGAAGAAGATGAACATTGAGTTATTATGTAAAAATATTGTTGTTTCTAAACATTCATCAAACAATTGTCTTGGTCCAGTTGGTTATGGATCATATGGTTAAGACTCAGACAGACCAAGGTCCCGAGTTCGAATCCGGTCCAAAGCATATATTTTTTACATTAAAAACTGAATATATAGGTGAATGGACAATAATACCCCTCAAACCTAGTTAAGTTTTAACTAGGTTAGTCCCTAATACCTGACATTGAAACAAATTAAAAGGTTAATACCTTAAAGTGAAACAATAAAACCTTAATACCTTACATTGAAACTGGAAGGAAACCACAGGGACTAACGGCGTAATTTTTTCTAGAAGAAAAACAGAGTATGATAATTCAATTGATAGAATTAATCGAATCATATTCAAAAATCACTATCAACACATGTATTATTCACATAAACGAACGATGTTGATAATAGAAGAAGAATTAAAGAAAAAAATGGGTTTCAAAAAAGTTCCAGACAATGAAGATCAGAAACTGTTAAACATAAAATCATAAAACACACTTGGTTTTTTTATAAACGCATTTGGTTTTTTAAACACTATTTAAACTGGTTTTTACAAAAACGCACTTGGTTTTTGTAAAACGCACTTGGTTTTTTGTAAAACGCACTTGGTTTTTGTAAAATGCATTTGGTTTTTGTAAAAAGCACTTGATTTTTGTAAAACGCATTTGGTTTTTGTAAAACGCACTTGTTTTTGTAAAACGCATTTGTTTTTGTAAAAAGCATTTAGTATAAATAAAACTCACTTTTACCTCATTTTTCCCTTTATATTCCTATGTTTTCCTCCAATAAACAAACAGCCATATTCACACACAGCTGATGTAAGGTTTTTATGGATTGGTTATTTTTTTTCTTTTTTTCTTCTTTTTCCTTTGTTTTGTGATTAGCGAGAGACACAGAGGTGTTGGCTTGGTTGTCTTCTCCAAAGATAGAGGGAAGTGACTAGATCTGAGCCACGATTGAGGTCGGTTTGAAGGCGAACAACGTGAAGGGTTTTGAAGGCGTCGGAGGTTAGATGAGAGAGGAGAGAGAGAGCGGTGAGGCTTTGGTCCGGCGGTTGGGTCAGGCAGCGGCGGCGACGGTGGTAGTGGTGGTGGTGGTTGTGGTGGTGGTGGTTAATGAATGATCTGAAAGAAACATTACCCTTTACCCTTTTAATCAACCAAAATTAGGTTAGTTAGACTTAACTAGGGTTTACACTTGTCAAGTTGTGGTGGCTTCTTACACTTTGTATGTTAAGGATACTTTGTATCCTATACTTTCTCAACAAACATAACTTTATTTGTTATAAGATATCAAGTAGAGATTCGATTTGACAAAACATCCGTCTTTATCATTAAGGCCATTGGGTATATTTTAACCCTTCTCAACTCCACCTAGATGTCACATCTGTAGGAGCAATCGGGTCATAAACACAAACAAACAACCGGATTTTGTGAGAAACACACTCACGACTCTTTTCGTTTATTAAATAAAACCACCACACAAAATAACAAAGCATTAAACCCTATTTATACTAGACACAACTTGATCACCAAGTTACCTATCCTACTCAAACAATGACTCCTTATTAGATAAACATACCAACTAAACCTATCTAGACTTAACCGATAAACATCACATTAAACAAATAATTAAATCAAGATTAATCCAACAATATCCCCCTTAATCTTGATATGATCCTCGTCTAACATCACATTAGCGTCGGCTCATAATCTTCTTTCATTAAGTTTGCTTCATCATACTTCGGTTTTTCCTTTGGACATTCCCATGCAAAATGACCAAACTCTTCACACCGAAAACACTTGACCCGCGACTTGTCTCGGTTTTTCCTTGGCCCTCGATTTTCACCTTGCTCTCGATGATTACCACTTGACTCAGTTCGACCCTCACGGCCCACATTAGTTCCACTGGTTTTGTTTTTGCCACGGTTTTTGCAACACTCACAGTTACCACACCACCATTGTTCACTTTACCTTTTCTATCATCACGAGTAAACATTAGATGGCCACGAACATCTTCGGTTGAAACTTTTGGCTTCACTCGCTCCTCATAAGCCTTTAAACGCCCCACTACCTCCTCAAAAGGCATTGACTCAATCTCTGAGTATTGCTCAATTGAAGCAACTATTGGCAAATACTTATCCGGCATAGAGTTTAAGAACTTCTCACAAGTACCTCATCCTCCAATGATGACCCAAGACTCTTATATTTTGACTGCATCTCGCTTAACTTGCCAGCGAACTTATCAATCGATTCCGTCTCTTTCATCTTAATCATCTCAAGTTCACTCCTCAACGTTTGTAAGCGTGCCTTTTGGACTCTATCAACACCCAAATACCGAACTCGAATCGCCTCCCACACGTCCTTTGGACTCGAATACTTCGCTACTTGAAGGAGAACATCTTCAAAAATTGATTGATATATCAACGCCTTAGCCATAAACTTCTTTTTAGCTTCTACCTCTCCCCCGGTAACAGGATCTATGGCTTCTCGCAAACCATGTGCAGCCAAAACAGTCTCCATCATGATAGACCACGCCGTATAATTTGTTTTCGTCAATTTCGGATATTGCAACGTAACGTTGTTTGACTCACGGGCTGGTATCATATCTCCTCTTGGATTAGCCATCCTTTTTTATTGTTGTCTTGCTAAAAAAATATAACTATTGTATTGCTTGCTGCCTTTGTGTTGTTGATTTATGCAACTTATATCGTCGCTTAAATAATTGGTCTGCTTATTATCTTTGCCACCGACTTTAAAGTTTCAAACTTTGAATCCCAACTCAACTTTATCAATTAATTATCAACTGACCTTATCCTTTTTTAAGTTTGAATTTCCAACTTGCATATGAGTTATCCAAATCCTCCGAATAATTCACAAACCTTGAAAAAATAAGTGGCTATGCAATCCGTGACGTCGATGTTCGATTCACCAAACAATAAAACCAATTTCCTTTTCCTTTTTTTTTTTTTTTTGAACGATCAACAAATATTATATCACCAATGCTAGCGGGTCACTAGCTATACACCGTACAAAGCGACAATATATACAAAGACACCAAAAGGAGAAGCAACAAAAATCACCAACCAATATTAGAAAAACTAAAATTGCACCAAGAAGCCCAATCCAGATTCTGTACTCCAGCTCTAGCCTTCACCCAAAAGAGGCTAAGAGATTTTATGTCACCAAGAAGCCTTTGAATTGATACTTGTCTTTGATTAAAAATCGCTTCATTCCTATGCTTCCAAATACACCAAATCGTAGTCAAAATAACCGCGTAGAATGCTTTCTTTGTCTTCGAAGATCCTCCAATGTGTTGATGTAGCTCGAGCAAATCCTTGAAATGAAAAATAATGGGGGGACTCACTTTGCACCATTGCGCCACTAATAGCCAAATTGTTTGAGAGAATGCGCAAGAGATGAAGATATGGTCCGTAGTTTCAGCATGATCACCACAAAAGGCGCACAGATCAGAGCCAACCGGAATGTTTCTATGGAGAAGAGCCGCTTTCGATGGAAGTCTGCCCAGTTCAGCCCTCCATGCGAGAATTATAGCCTTCCTAGGAACCCAAGAATTCAGCTTGACAACGAACGGAGCCTGCACGAACCTGTGTGAATGCAGAACAGTCTTGAAATTCGCCACCGAGAAAGAGCCGCAGCTGTTCAGCGACCATTTCCAGCCATCCTTCGAATCAGTCAGCAGCGGAACAGGAACACGGCTGCGCAGCAAGTGTAATTCTGCCAATTCAGCAGCATTAAACGAGTTACGTTTCCAATCCCAGCCCCACCCCAAACCCGAATTCAACACCCGGTCAGCAACACACACAAACTTGTTCTTTTCGAGCTCGAACAGAGCTGGAAACGCAGACGCCAAAGGGACATCCGCGGCCCAACAGTCCAGCCAGAAAAAAACGCCCAGCCCGTTCCCAATAACCCCCTGAATAGCCCAACCCACATCCACCCCAAGCCTTTTAACTGATTGCATAGAAGAATGAATCTGCTTCCAGGGACCGGGGACCGAAACTTTTGACGGAATCGGATTCCAATCCCTAGAGGAGCTATGGAACACCCAAACGACCTTTCTCCAAAGTGCGGTGGAGTCGATTTTGAATCGCCACCACCACTTAGCAAGCATAGAGGAGTTCGCGTCCTGAAGAGAGCCGAAACCGAGGCCACCAAATTCAACCGGGGCAATAACCCTTTGCCAAGCAACCCAATTCATTTTTGCCTTTTCTTCCGATCCACCCCAGAAAAAGATCCTTCTCAACTTATCAAGTTCCTCAATAACCTTGCCCGGTGCTTTGAAAATAGAAAAAAAATACGTAGGTAAAGCATTGAGGACAGATTTTAAGAGCGTCACCCGACCCCCAAAGGATAAAGTTTTCGCCTTCCACAATGATAACTTATTCCTAAAGGAGTCCACCACCGGTTTCCAATTCTTGTAAAGATTCATGTTCGCCCCTACAGGAACACCAAGATAAGTGAACGGGAAAGAGCCGGCTCTACACAATAATACTTCAGCCATACGTGAGACCTCAGTGTTATCCACCCCTAGTCCAAAAACACAGCATTTCCCAAGGTTTGCTTTCAGCCCCGAGACTAGGTAGAAACACCTAAGGATCCGCTTCAAATTTTTGGCATTCGCAATGGACCATTCGCCAAGAAATACCACATCATCAGCGTAGAGCAAATGTGATAAAGTGAGTCCACCCGAACCACACACCAAACCTCTAAATAGACCCACCTCCGTGGCCCTCCGCATAACACGGTCAAGGCCTCCATGGCGAATAGGAACAAGAATGGAGAAAGGGGATCACCTTGCCTGAGGCCACGACTACATTCGAACTCATTGGTAGGGGAACCATTTACCAGAACCGACGCTCTAGCGGACCTCACTATCGTCATCACCCAGTTACACCACCTAGGCGGGAAATTCATCTGTAACATAATCGACTCCAAGAAATCCCAATTTAAGGAATCGTACGCCTTTTCAATATCCACCTTGAAAATCAACCCTTGGCGTCTCATCTTCTTCATCCACCCTACTATCTCATTTAACATAAGTGGGCCGTCCGTAATATTCCTACCGGCTAAGAAAGCCGATTGCTCGGGAGAAATTAGTTTCCCAATAATCGGCTTAAGCCTAGCCACTAGGACCTTAGAGAGGACCTTATTAACGCAACCAACCAGACTAATGGGCCTATAATCCTGAAACCCCATGGGATCGTCCTTCTTTGGGATAAGTGCGATAAAAGAGGGGGCACAACCGGGGCCCAAACCAGCCCCATGATAGAAATCATTGAACAAGCGCACAAAATCCTCTTGAAACCCAGCCCAACACCTTTTGAGAAATTTAAAATTGAACCCGTCAGGGCCCGGTGCCTTGTCACCCTCACAGTCCCACACCGCATCCTTAATCTCCCGCAAGGTGAAAGGACTACATAGAATGGTGGCGTCAGAATCCGAAACTATATTTAGGTGCGGGCACACAATCTTCGGCCTCTCCACTAGGGGCTCCCGAAACTTCTCCTCAAAAAAGGTATAAGCGCAATCCTTGATAAACGTGGGAGCCGTCACCCAATCGCCATCAATCAATAGACCATGGATTCTTTTACTAGACACATTAGAATTAATTATCCCATGAAAAAATTTAGAATTTTCATCACCATCGATGGCCCACCTCACCCTCGCCTTTTGTTTAAGGTCCATATGTTTGCATCTATCGAACTCCAGAATGAAACTCCTCGCACGGGACCGCGAGTCAAGTTCCTGAGATGACAAATCCCTTATCTCTGCCAATGAATCAAGTCTTTCCGCCTCCTTACGTTTAATCTCATACTCACCAGCAAGCTTTGCCCTTTCCGAACCAACCCAAACCTTAATCTTATTTTTGAGAAACTTCAATTTGGTGATAATAGCAAGGTCGGAAGGACCAGAGAAAGTAAAGCCGTCACAGAGACTTAACACATAATCAGTAAAGCCCGGAAGCTCCAACCATGAATTGAAAAATCGGAAAGGAATGTGCCCAAAATCTGACGGAGTCACCGACAGAATAACCGGGCTATGGTCGGAAGCGAACCTAGACAGAGCCGTGACAGAAGCTTCCCCCCATTTAGTCATGAAATCGTTGCAAACTAAAAATCGGTCCAGCTTACTCATTTTTTCACCACTATCCGACATGTATGTGAACTTTTGCCCCCCATATTATACTCATATAAGTCCGCCCTCCTTATGAAGTCATTAAAGAAATCCGCATTTAACGGCACAAACTCCGTATTTTTCCTTTCCTGCGGGCACCTCACATCATTAAAATCCCCTAGAAAAACCCATAAACCAACCCTGGCATTCATAACCCCGAGTAAATCTTCCCACAAGCTACGCCTACTAACAGGATCATTCGGGGCATACACATTCCCCACATTCAGTACATCACCAGTAGCAATTAGGACACCAGATGTGACAAGAAAGTACCTGCTCTTAACCACCGAAGTTACCTGGAAGACAGAAGGGTCCCATAGACTGATTATACCACCGGACCTTCCTTCAGCATGTACCTGGTCGAAGCTAAAAGCCGACCTACCCCAGAGAGAATTAAACTGAAAAAAACGAACCAACAGCCAATTTCGATTCCTGAACCCCAATGAAGTGTGAACCATGACTCGTCTTAAGACCTCTTATCCAGGATGTTTTTCTATCATCCCTAACCCCCCGAATGTTTATGCTCAAAAAATTCATTGATAACCAGTGGCAACCCCTTCACCATTAACCACATCCAGAACCTGGCCTTCAAATCCACCCAAATCAATGCCAACTACTAAACCTGCTTGAGCCGTAAGCCGAACCTCAGCCTGTAATGCTTCCACAGCAGCCCCAGCCGCATCCCCAAGCTGAGGTTCATTTGGACCCGACTCTGGAACACCAATTTGAGAGTGGATAGTATTATCATTATGGGTATTGTTATTATCATTATTGTTTATTATAGGATTGGCGGTATGTGTAGGTGTAATATTATTATCATTATGTGCTTGTGTATCACCCACCAAAGTCTCCCCATCTGAGGTAACAGCAGTAGCATTCCCCAAAATCCCATTAACAGAATCATTCATGCGGTCCAATAAAGAAGGGATTGAATTATCGGTACCTTGCTGGACTGAATTACCACCATTTACATCATGGATTGGGCTCCTGGAATGCCTGGGCCTCTTCCTGGATCTCTTGTCTTGGCCCAAAGATCCACTGTGTCCCACCGAAAAACACTCACATGCTTTGTTTAAGTCTAGTGAATGATTATTGTTACCTGGCCCCACCTGTTTGTCCCCTGCATTAATTTCTTTTTGTTGTTTCCCACGAGCCTTTTGAGCTTCCCCACGTAAACCTTCATTCTCATGCACATGCACCGTTTCGTTTCCCCGGTCAGCCTTACCCGGCTCCGGCAAGTCTTTTACCGGTGAGACCACCATGTCATCGTCATGCCGAAATTCACCCTCCTCCAGATCATCGTCATTGGCGACCGAACCCTCAGACCCCGAGAAGTATTATGCTCCCGGAGTTAAGAGTTTCGATAACCTCATGAAAGATCGGGTCTTCAACCTCCACAACCCAAACCTGCACCGACGCTCCCTTCCAGACCACCCTTATTTCCTCGTCGATACGTTTGTCCAGCTTCACGCTAACCCACACCTTTCCTTCCATATTATTAGGTGATAGCCAAGAATAGTTAGACTCCTTAACTACCTTACCAAAAGTTGACCCACTTGATTGAAAAAATTTGCTTCGCGAAGTTGCAGAGGCATGCCAGAGACTTTCAGGCACACTACCCTTTCAAACTCCAAATGACTCCCATCCCACAACACTGCTGATGAAAGGAAAGATCCCCATAACTCATCTTTCCTATTGATAACCCTACGGCAGTTGTCTTGTCTCTGAAAACCAACATCACCTTTAGGCCACCAATAAGACTAACGGGGCTCTCTTGGTAACCACCGGCCATCATCATATTCTTGAGACTTTTAACAGCTTTGAGATCGATGGCTTCACCGATGACGGTTCGCATGATACAGTGTTCTGGATACATCGCACCCCTCTCTTCCACAATTAAAACCTTGGATGAAGCTGACGGCTGGTCAGGAATCCCTGTGGTTGCCTCCTTAAACGAAAACCCTGCCCCTCTGTTCACCGGAACATACTTCATCGACGTATTGGTTACCGGCCCTTGGTATGCCATCTGTTGAACCGGTGGTTGCATAGGCTGTGCAACTCTCCTGTGATCTTTCCCGAACTTCGCCACCGTGACGCCCACCTTAGCTTCGAATATCTTGACGGTATTCATGTTTCGTAGCACCTCATCGACATTTTTAACACCCAGGTATCTGATGAAACCAAACCAGTTCCCCCGTGAATCCGTTTTCCTTGCGACGTATGCATCTTTCACAATCCCATGCGGCTGAAACGCTTTCCATAGCAGAGAATCGGTCACCCCCCTAGGCAGATTTGAAATGAAAAAGGTTGTTATTGGCCTTGGATCGGTTTGCCCTCGGTTGAATTTTGGTCGCCGGAAATCGGCGTCCCTTCGGCTCCTCATGTTTTGTCTATTTTTTTCTCCTTTTCCTTTTACTTCTGTGTAAAATCACAACTAAATTCTTTTTTTCCTTCAATTAAATCTTCACTAGTTTTTTCGATGCCTCCCGGTGCTTTTCCCGATCGCAAAAACAACAACAATATTAGCCACTACTTGTGTTTATCCGATCACAAGACAAACCAAACAACCCTTTTTATTAATCTTTCACAGATTAATCAACTCGTTCTTCATCGGTATCACACCGTACCACCCCGAATCGCTCAGGTAAAACACCGGTATCACACCGTACCACCCGAATCACTCAGGTCACCTCTCACAGGTGATTGAAATTTCACTCGACCCGACTCACTTAGACCGATATCTTTCGTGGTTGACTCGCACAACCAGCCCACAAATCGTATCTCACGATTCTAAGTTTGCCTCGCACAAAACTTTTGGATGATCTCTCACGGATCGCAAAACTGAACCGCTCGCAGGTTCGTTTTCCTCGGTGGTGATTCAACAGGCCTTCGATCGTATGTGCTCTGATACCAATTGTTGGAGCAATCGGGTCATAAACACAAACAAACAACCGGATTTTGTGAGAAACACACTCACGACTCTTTTCGTTTATTAAATAAAACCACCACACAAAATAACAAAGCATTAAACCCTATTTATACTAGACACAACTTGATCACCAAGTTACCTATCCTACTCAAACAATGACTCCTTATTAGATAAACATACCAACTAAACCTATCTAGACTTAACCGATAAATATCACATTAAACAAATAATTAAATCAAGATTAATCCAACAACATCGCCCACTTTTCCTCATTTCACTCCACTTCACTCTCAAGGAAATGACTTAATGCTACCTAACCATACCTTTAATGGTTTTTCGCTTAAAAAAGAAAAACAAGTTGATCGGTCTATTAACATCCCATTAACATGTTAACAAATAACCATTTTAATGCCCCTTAACACATGAAAGGTGTGGTGTGCAAAACCAGTTAACATGTCATGTCACCTTTAACTCCCACATTTAATGTACACCCCGTGGCCTAACACATTATCACTGGCGTAGCTTAGTTGGGGCGGGGAGGGGCGGCCGACCCCCCCCCCCCCCCGAATTTTCACGCAGAAGTTCCGATTGTATAGTATTCGTATAGAAAATTTTGGAAATATAGGGTTTTGACCCCCCGAAACAGGTTTTCGAAACTAGTGACTTCCGACCCCACGAATCTTCGGGTCAAGCTTCGCCACTGCACATTATATAATGTCGTGTCAACATGTGAAGATTGTATTATGATCTTTCTAGCATTTGATATGAGTTAACATAAATGCAACCCAACCTAGACCTCAATATTTCTTTCTTTCCTCTGTCACAAACACTCGTATTATTCCTCTCTCACAAACACTCATATTATTCCCTATGATAGGATGTACATCATGTACGTGTATCAATTGTTTAAATTAGTAGCAAAGTTAGCAATTCTTGCCCCCTTTGTATATTCCTCGAAACAAGCTCACATTACTTCAATCATTGTGTTGATAAACAACTCGATTTACAAAATTAACTAAGTATTTAGGTGGCAACTGTTGTAGCTCATGAACTTGCACATCAATGGTTTAGCAATCTTGTAACAATGAAGTGATGGACACATCTTATGGCTGAATGATGGATTTGCTATTTTGGTAATCAAATCGCTTATATCATAATGCATATTTAAATTTTGTCAAATATATGCTTGTATAATTTACTTCTTATTGTAAATCAGGTAAGCTCTTTAGCTCTTGATGGATTGTTCAAAGAATGAAATATATGGACACCCTATCTTGATGAAAGTAGAGAAAGTGAAGGTCTTCAAAGTAGTGAACATCAATGGAAGCTTAGATCCATCAATGGTACACCTAGCAATAGGAACAACATAAGCAACACATGAATGGTGTAACCGTGTAAGGGTATCTTATTGAATAATTGAAACAAATGTATTAAGATTTCAAATCATAATGAACATATTTTTGGAGCATAACAAAGAGGGTTGTTTCACAAATTGTTTCGATTTTTGTGTCATTGTTTATAACTCGGTTAGGATTCCAATTCAAACTGTTAAAAACCCTTAGAAATGTTTTCCTTTTATTGTAAGAATGTTTAATGATGACGAAGATGGCGAAAAGGGATTGTATTAATGTAGAGGGCTAAGGGTGCGCAAAAAATCTAAATCCAAAATCAAATCTGAATTATCCAAATTTCGGATATCCTAACACCAATGCCGCACTTTCAAGTTGCCTTTTCTTTTACCATAAACTACCCTAACACCACTAAAACAATGTCATCACTCTTTTCAACTACCCAAAATTTTCTTTTTGTTTTTATAAATAAAAATTAAACAATTAAAATTTTATACAATTAATATTAAAACAAATACCCTTTTATTATAATAAAGAAAAAAACATACAAAAATTAAACGTGCACACGATGACAAATCCGTTTACTCTTTTATCATTTCTCTGCTCAGGACCGCTATAGGTTTTCATACTAGGGGTGAGCATTGGTCCAGAACCGACCCGACCCGAGACCCGAAAATATTATGAAATGAGAACCGAAATGAAACCTAGAAATCGGTTCGGTCATCGGTCCTTGGACCGACGATTCCTTCGGTTCCAGAAGAAAGACCCGACCCGAGATGAAAATCATTACAGGAAAGGTGCGATTTGCTGATTAGAATGCTTCGATTTGTTACAGGTAATTTATTTTAGATGATAATTAGTTGGTTTTGATGTGTTCTTATGTGGGTTTCAAACTAATTATGTGGGTTTAACTACTGGCACTACAATTACAAAGCTGGAATCCTAGTTTAGGTTTTAGATTGTTTTTCTAGTGGTGATGACTTGTAGTTTACAAATTATGCTTTGAAACAATGCTACTCTATAATGATACAATACAATGTAATACTAATCAACAATTATTTGCTTGAAAGGAAAATCTATGTTTGAAACAATACAATACAATGCTACTCTACAACACTGCTGTTGACTTTTGTGAATCAACATAAAAGAATACCATTCGGTCACAAGCATACTATTGTTGCCTTTTGTTAATCAACAAAAGAAAACTCTATGTTTACCTCCTGACAATACAAATACCAATAACTTAATATGATATAGGACTATAGGAGCTTTTCAAGATCTTTTGTTATGGACTGTTTCTGCAACTAAACACCAAATTTATCAAATTCCATAAACTTTTACATTAATTTTAGTTGATATTTGAATAATAGTATATGATATTTGAAATTTTGAATAATATTTTCGGTCCGGGTTTATTTTCGGTTTTTAAACAGTTTAAGACCGACCCGACCCGAGACCCGACTTGGGGTATATCCAAGAACCGACTACAGAACCTAAACTACATACCCGGTTCGGTTCTAGTCTCAAATCGGTTCGGTTCTCGGTTTTATTTCGGTCCGGCCCTAATATGCTCACCCCTATTTCATACCATCGGCTGCCACCATAAACCACCGCATCGGCTGCCACCATCATATCAATCTACTCATCTCTTCATCTCGAATAAAAAGCCTCATAGTTATGATCGATTACTACGATTATAGAGCTCGAAGAAGATGCGTTGGATGAAGTTTGAAGAGGAAGGGTAGTTGGTAATGGTCATATTTGACCCAACTAACAACAGTCTCATTCTTCCTCCTTTTTTCAAGTTTCTCTACGCGTAAAACGAACCCGCCATGCCTAACTGAGGGGTGGTGATGGGGTAACCGAAACAGGTTACAACTCTGTCTCCCAGACCATAGGGCTGGCAATTTCATACACGAACACGAATACATGCCATTTACCTGTTTAGTACCAATTAAGACATGTTAAGGGTTTTTTTTAACGTGTCTGATTTGAAATACATATTCGTGTATTATCGTATTAACCTGGTATAAACAGGTATTATCATGTTTTATCGTGTTAACCAGGGATAAATAGGTTTGTGTTCGGGTATGGAAAGAATGACACGATAAGTTATTGTGTCGTGTTTGTGTCTATATGTTTTGTATTCGTGTCTGAACAGGTTCATGTCTTAACAGATTAGGTATACACGATTTGCTAGCCGTACCAGACCATGAGGCACCCCCTGCATCTTTATAAAACTTTATAGCGTTTTCTTTTTGTATTTTTTATTTTATAGCTTCTTTTTATATTTTTTATATTGTATATGAGACAATTATTTTCATGTCCCTACTCATCTCCCATCGCCTAAACCTATCAATCAATTATATAGATATAAAATAGAAAGCGTGCCAACAATTAACATTAGGGTTCTATGTCTTCGAGTAGGGCTGGCAATGGGTAACTTGTTAAGACACGATAAGACCTGTTTGACTGAAAAGTACACTATTTGATTTTTTGACTTTTTTTAATACTTAGAATTAAGACGCAAAAATCTTTCATTTCCCTTTTTTGGTACATAAAACACAAAACTGTGTTATAAACGTGAGATATAAATGAGTTAAACGAGTCGTGTTCATGTTTAGAACTTGATTTGTTCGCGCGCGTCAGAGACCTGTTAACCTGTTTGGACACGATTTGCCAGCCCTATCTTCAAGTGAGTAATTCGCAAAGGAATGGTACGGTTTTACTAAATTTACTACGCTATTTGATACCACTAGACTAAAAGCATTGTGTCACTCTTTCAAAGTTACCCTATAACAAACTAAAATAAGGCTATGTGTAGCATGGTTCACGCCACTAGGCATTACCACACCCATGTCGACCAAATGTCGAAACCCCACCCCACCCCTCCCCTTACCATGAAAACGCCTAGCCTCTTCGCGTCCCTCCACACCCCATCGGCATGGTTACACGCCCTCAAAAGCGCTCCAATTTATACAAACATTGTACCACGTCTGCAATGATGTAGTTGTGGGCATTAGCCCTCTCATTGTAAAATGTAAAACAATGTTTTATGAAACTACAATCAAATCAATTTAGTTAAAGACTCCAATTATTAAACTATTGTCATATGGCATTCTCTCTAGAAACAAAACCCTCAATTCTTGCAAACTATAGTAATCTACTAACTCATGATATTCATTCAGATGTTAAAATCACTTCACTTTTTAACAAAAGGACCATAAAAACAAAACATCACATTTTTAAAAGAGAAGATACACAACAAACTAAAACTAAAACGAAAGAGGCTCAGATCTGTAATTGGGGGATGGGGACGAAAGAAGACCGGGTAACGCCATGGCTGCAAACATACAGACAGTTGCATTGTAACAGAATATCATATTCTTCTTCACAATGCCATCCGGATGTTGCCCCGCCAAGATACGAATCGGATCTTCAATGTCCATTTAATTTTGCTCAGAATACTTAGAATTAGATCATCACAGCCTTTATTTAAACAAATTTACTGCTAATATTACTGCTACTACCACAACAATAACAACAAAAACAACAAAAACAACAACCATGACCATAACCATAACCCTCCAACATCACCACCACCGCCTCCACCGCCATAAAAGCGATGTAAAGCGTTGAGTATGAATAAGAAGAAGAAAAAGAAGCGATGGAAGTTACAGACAGTAGACGAAAAGGGTTGTTGAGTTGATTTAGGGTGAAATCATTGGTTCAATATGAATGTAATAATAATAATAATTATTATTATTATTATTCATTCATATAGTGGCAAGAGAGGGGCAACCACCCTTCTGAAACTCCCAATTCTCTCCCTCGCCGGAACCTCATTCTTTCCTCTGATCTAGTTCATTCATCCCCAATTTTGTTTGATTATTTTATGACCTAGTTCTTCATTTTATATTTGTCCCTTTGACAATTTTGCCCCCCCAACATTTATTATATACGCTTTTTTTTTTAAATAAAAGTTTATATTTTTACCACCTTTTGTTTAAATTTTTAATCAAGAATCACTTTCAAAAAATAACTCGCTCGTCAATGCAAAATAAAATGAAAAATATATAACGTGTTAAATAAAACCTATGATGGAATTGGTAAACATGAGTCCATAAACCATCTATATAATTAACGATTGATCACACATGGTGCTAATGACGTTAAAGACACACCATATTTAATGAAGGTAGATTTTGTGACAGACACACCTTTATACAGATGTATGATAAGATGAACATGAAGTTTGAAAAGTTTAGGAAATTAAAAATGGTGGTTGCCGTGCGTGATAGTGTTTATACGCAAGCTTTTTCTATAAGGTGGTGACAACAAGAAATACTGTTAAAGGTGAAGAGGTCTATATTCTAATTTTAAAACAATATTTAGTGATCATTGGGTTAGAGAAAAAATATCTTATACCAATGAAATGCAAGAGAATAAGTGTGAGCAATCTCGTTGTATCATTAGATCATTAGAGGTATAGTTATGATAACTACTTGGGTCTTATGGAATACAAGGAATGCAAAGGTTTTTCAAGACAAATCGACAAAGGTCGTTGACGTGGTGGCTGAGACAAAATCGAGGGCATTTATATGGTTAAAGCATAGATCGAAATTCAAAGATATTGTTTGGAATGATTGGACAAAGTATTCTTTGTATATGTGTAATTAGTTTTTGGCGGCTCTCGGTTTGAGAGCTTGCCGGTTTTAATGAAAGTTTATGTTAAAAAAAATCTCGTTGTATCATTGCAAACGTTTGTGTATTTGTAATTAGAGATTCTTAAATATTGGTAAAAAGTATGTAAAGATGTTCTTTAAAACCTATAGAGAAAATGAAACACCCTTGAGTTGGGTTTCTCAATGTAATAAATAGGAATACATTATTCTAGATAACAGTTGAAGAAATTTCCTTTCTATATATTTATAAAATACTATGTTTTATTTGAATCACAAATAAAAATTTTATTTAAAATGTGATGAGAGAGCTAAAAAGTTGAATCCATTCCAAAGGGGGCTATTATTCAAACCACCCAACCCTTATGTATAACTCCACATACATGAACAATGGTTGATTACCATAAGTAGGCTACTTTACCCCATTTGGTATGTCATCTTCTTTTTAGGATATTAGTGAGTTGTATTTAACATCCAACAACTTACAAACTTCTTTTCCAGAGGTTATAGAATGTGTTCAATATTGATTTTTGTTGGTCTAACAAAGATTATGAGTAACGGTGTTATTGGTGAACTTATAGCGCATTGGAATTTTATGAAGATTAATACTTGTTTTGTCTTGGTATGAAGAAAAAAAAAATTAATACTTCAAAATTAGTAACAGTTAGTTATTGATAGGCAACTTTCAACTATAAATAAAGTAATAAAGATTAAAAAATAACTGCAAAATTGTGATTTTTGATAAAGAGAAGTGATAATTTTGACTTAGACCAACAAAATTGTGATTATTTGACCAAATCGGGTAATGAACACTTCCATAAGGGTTTTCACGCATGTTCATAAATTAATATGGAATGTGATCACACACATTTAGAAGCTTTTTGAATTAAACAAGTTTGATCAACTGAAATGAGCAATCGAAGCTTGAACATAACTAATGGATGCCAAAAGCACTTCAATAATTAGATGTTACAACTATGCTATGTATCTTATCTTGCCTCGAGGTCGTATTCAAGATATGTGTTTCGACCTACTATCCATCACTAATTCTGTCTTTTTTAATAAGAAATGGTTAAATCATACAACTTTTTTAGTTATCCAAACAAACTCAAACATAGATACTTTCACTACATGTTTTCAACCTATTGAACGTCGTATATGAGGTACAAAATGATTAATAAATGTGTTACCTTTTTCATTAAACCTGAACTCTTATTAGTTGTATAAATAAAAAACAAAAGTAATTGAACTTGAAAGACCTACTAGCGTCTGAAGTATAATTTTCAGCAAACTTCCTTCATAATAGAAAACACTTTACCTGGAAACATTTGTTTATGAATACTTGCTGTAAATTCATGTTAAATACAATCTCCATCAACTTGTGTAGCTGTATATCATTATCATTATCATTATTATAAACAACAGGAACAAAAAGAGTCTAAAGTATACAACTGCACCAACACACCCAATTTGAGTCATTCAGATTCCCTGTATACTTGTGCCAGGAATGATGAAGATTGAAGGCCTGATCTCTTTGACAACTTCGGCAACACCACACGTTTTGCTGAACATAAGGCAATTGTTCCTTGCCTTCCAGATGAACCAAAGATATGTCTAGAAGAACCACGAGCAGCCATGTCAAACGCAATCTTTAGAGTTATGGCTCCAAATGAGTGTTAACATTGAGCAAGTTAACTGATCAGAGCAAAAGCTTAGAAAACGTTCGAACTTCTTATAAAAACCTTCTAAACTTTTTATGTTTTGAATCCCATTCCCACCCCTCTTTTAGCATAAAAATTAGCAAAATAAGAAGGCAATTAAATGTTAATCATAGACTCAACGATCGTAACTCAAGAGGTTAAACACTGCAAAATCCGTTTAATACCTAGATCAAGAAAATAACTGTTTTTCCCAAATATGGACGAAATAATACTTAGATTGAAATCATTTTGCAAAACAAAAGGAGGCTCAGATATGTAGCAACAGAGCTTGTTTTTGCCAAATCCACCATGGCTGCAATCACAGTTGCAAGTATGTATCGGACTCCATAGAGAATCTCCAACCACAACACTTGCCATCTGAATTGCCCAGCCAAGGTACAGATTGGATCCACAAACTCCAATTTTGCTTAGCATACATTTATCATCACCGCCTCGTACTCTCAAACAATTAGCAGCACCACCAAAAGTAGAAATCATCAACTCATAGTTGATCAAATGATCAACTGGCAAGAGGGAAGTTACTCACAGAAACCTCCTCACTCTCGCCTGAGCCTCATTTCACTTAAGCATAACATAACACAACACAACATAACACAACGTAACGTAACATAACATAACGCCTCGTATCATCTTTTAAGGCAGTTATAGGTAAATGCAGAGGTGTAAAAAAAACGGTTTGTGAACCAGAACTGGTATTCGACCCGAGCCGACCCTAACCGAAACCGATTCTTTTTCACTTATCAGTGTGAGAACTCCTCCCTTTAAACAGGTTAAAAACCAGAACTAGTCTCAAACCAAACCAAACCAAACCCATCCAATCCAATCCAATCCAATCCAATCCAATCCTTTTCCAATTGTAAACCGGTTTCACCAAACAGTCAAACACTATTGTTGACCCAAGCCAAGACGATTTCAACACAAACCAGTTTGGGAAAAAAAAAACCCGAAATGTGCACCTCTAGATAGATACGTCATCATCGGAATTTAGTGTCGAAATCCGCCATGGCTGCAATCACGGTTGCATGTATCAAATACACACAGACCGAGTTGCCTAACCAAGATACGGATCAGATCTATAAATTCCAATTATGCTCAAAACAAATTTCCATCGTCATAGCCTTTTTTAACAAACAGCAGCAGCATCATCGTCGTCGTCATCATCATCATCTCATCTATCAACATTCCCACAAGGGAGAGAGTTGTTTAATCAAACATATTACACAACGAAATCATCGACTCGTATTCAATCGGTTGATCGAATGGCAAGAGATCGGCAACTCTCTCCCATCAAACCTAAATCTCTCTCGCCGGAGCCTCATTCCTCTAACCAAATACACTTTAAATCCAACTATACCATAATAATAATAACAACAATAATAATAATAGTAATAGAAATAATAATAATAAGAGAGGCTCAGATCTGTTAATAATAATAAGAATCAAAACAAAGGGGAACAAACCGCCATGGCTGCAAACATAACGGCTGCTTCTTTAACGAAAGAAGCCTCCAGATATTATTATTATTACCCTGCCAAGATACGGTCAGTTTCAACCTTCGCTCGATTCACTCAGACAACAAGAAGAAATTCATCATCATCATCATTGCCTCTAGCTATAAAGTATAAACCTTGCTTGTGTATCTCAAAATGTTGAAGTTGTCGGAAATTGTTTATGTGAATGTGAGTTGGCCTTGTCCCACATTGGTTGGGAGATGGAAATTGGAAGGCTTTATAAGGAGAAGCTTGAGAGGGAGGTTTAAATTGTTAAAGTTACATTATCCTCTAGCTCCTACCCGCGCGCAGGGGGGGGGTGCAAAAAATGGGTTCGGGCTGGAAAAATTCTTGAATCAACGCGACGCCCGCATCTGCGGACACGAATGCAGCTCGAAAAACCCGGGTCCGCGGTTTTTGATATTTGTTTTATTTTTTGCAATAATGTAACCAAAGACCTCCTGGTCTTCAGCTTCCAACTGTTTCAATTCTTGGTTATTATTAGCGTTTCCTAATGATGGTGATTAACTCGTGTGATTAATTCGCTATTAATCACGAAGTTAAATGCTTATCAGTTTCAGTCTAGGCTGATCATTTATATAAGACAGACCACCATCATATGTGCAGACACACACTCGCAAAACATACATACTCACACTGCAGAAACATTTTCTGGTCGCATACACAGCAGCACTTCCTTCCGGTTTCTTTTCAGGCAAGTGGGATAGTCCGCAGTGCACCGTCACTGTTGAACCGGTGTACCCTGGGAACAGACGACGAATCTGTTTAAGGAATTGTGTCAAACACAAGCCCAGTTCTGTTAATCCGTTTATTTCTTTCTGTTTGTTTCTGTGTGCAGAATCTGATCGGTCTCCATTTTTACTGTAAGTTATCTAACAAACTTAAACAGATTAGTTGTTCTAAATATTTCTGGTTTCTTTTCAGCAATGGAGAATACGTCCCAGCCCTTGTTTTCTTCTGCTCCTCTCACCAAACAGTCAAACACTATTGTTGAACCAAGCCAAGACGATTTCAACACAAACCAGTTTGGGGAAAAAAAAACCCGAAATGTGCACCTCTAGATAGATACGTCATCATCGGAATTTAGTGTCGAAATCCGCCATGGCTGCAATCACGGTTGCATGTATCAAATACACACAGATCGAGTTGCCTAGCCAAGATACGGATCAGATCTATAAATTCCGATTATGCTCAAAACAAATTTCCACCGTCATAGCTTTTTTAACAAAACAGCAGCAGCAGCATCATCGTCATCATCATCATCATCTCATCTATCAACATTCCCACAAGGGAGAGAGTTGTTTAATCAAACATATTACACAACGAAATCATCGACTCATATTCAATCGGTGATCGAATGGCAAGAGATCGGCAACTCTCTCCCATCAAACCTAAATCTCTCTCGCCGGAGCCTCATTCCTCTAACCAAATTCACTTTAAATCCAACTATACCATAATAATAATACAACAACAACAATAATAATAGTAATAGAAATAATAATAATAATAATAATAATAAGAGAGGCTCAGATCTGATAATAATAATAATAATAATCAAAACAAAGGGGAACAAACCGCCATGGCTGCAAACATAACAGCTGCTTCTTTAACAATAGAAGCCTCCAGATATTATTATTATTACCCCGCCAAGATACGGTTAGTCTCAAGCTTTGTTCGATTCACTCAGACAACAAGAAGAAATTCATCATCATCATCATTGCCTCTAGCTATAAAGTATAAACCTTGCTTGGTTATCTCATAATGTTGAAGTAGGGGTGTTTTAAAAGCCGATATAATTTAACCGTAATCGGTAAAAAAGAAAAGAAAAGAACAGAAAAGCAGAGCGATAGAGTCAACAAGCTGAAGATCAGAAGATTAAGGTCCCAGGTTCGATCCTCGAACTTAATTTATAAAAAAAGGGGTGTTGAATTAATAATGGGGGGAAATGGAAGATCATGGGCTGCAGAAGGCGGCAACACCCAACCCTTCCCTCTGCTGCCTCTACTTCTCTTCTTTTGTTGTCTGAGTTTTTTATTTCCCCCAAACACAATTGTGTGTTGGAGTTGCTGGTTTTATTGTAGATGGATGAGTCACTTGTGATTGTTAATCAAAGTTGCTCTTTTTACCCCTCAAGTTTTACTTTGTTGTGAGAGTATACCATTCAAGTTTCAACCATTTAATTTTATAGATTATATGTTTCCATTTAGCATACGGTTGTGTTGGTTTGAAACGTGAGAGCACTCGCATCCCATTATATTATGTCAGTGAGTTTTTATAATTTAAAAAGTCGGTTTTGTGGTTGGGAGTGGATAAGAGAAAATATTACTTTTCATTGTATATTTGAAAGGTCACTATTCACCCATCAAATTTGTTGGAGTAATATTTTGTAGAGTGGTTGTGAAAGTAGAACAGTGAAAAAGTAATGATAAAGGTATAAAAATATTATTTAATAAAAAATGAAATAGAAAATATAGTGGTTTTTAATGTAATTACAGAGATAAAAATGGTGGAGAGGATGTGAATGCTTTGAGACCAGTTGTGTAATAAAACGAACCTGTTGTTTGATCATTTTCTTTTCTTATTTTTAGAATATGAAGTTGTGTGTATAATATATTCATGAATCGCATTTTTCATTTAAAAAAGAAAGCATGATCTAGAATTGTTGAAAATTAAAATGTGTGTTTAATAATATCAAAGCATAAACATCCCTGCTAGAGAAAGTTGTTTAGGTTCATGTCTATTAAAAACTTACATGTTTCATAATTCATCTAGCTCATTCGTTATACATTACTAGTGGTAATGCCTGCGCGTTGCTGCGGGTGCGTCTATTTTGTCCCTTTGTAGTTGTTGTCAGAGTTTGTGGTGCATGTATGGAGTTATGGTGACATGAAGTACGAGGGCAACAATATCGAGCAACCAAAAACAAACCCGTGAGCTTGTAGTGGACAAAACGGACAATATTTGATGATATTAGAGGTGGGGTGTTACATTACACCTTGAAAACTAACAATAATAAATTATGGATGCCTGAAACTGTTAATCACTTGAACACAGTTTGGCTTTATTAAGGTCAAAGGAAGTAGTTTATTAACATGATATTTATATTTATGTTGAATCATTTAGGTTGTCATAAAAGTGATATATAATTGGTTGGTCTTTGTTGTCACAGTATCTGTATTTACAATAAGCACATTATATAAGGCAAAGGATAAGAAAAAAAAACAAACCACAAAAGACATCCTTCAGATCATGATATGATTAGCGAGAACCTTAAAAGAGTAATCTTATCAAACCAATTATGATCAACTAATAATAAATATATACAACTCCATTGTAGGGAAAATTCATGATCTTAATAGTTGATATTATGTCAACATGGAACAATGGGTGGTTAATAAAGATGATCTTGGTCAACTAAATTGACATTACCTTCTGTTCCACGTACAACTCCTACTTCATCATATTTGTTGTAGAGCAGCTGAAAGATACAAATTAAGACAATTAAAGCAAGTTAGCTGAAGCAAAATACCATGAACTACACAAGAACAATAAACAAATAGAAAAAGACAGCAAAAGACTAAGGGGGCAAAGTACACCACAAGCAACATAACAAAAATTTGAGTCAATTACAAACTAAAAAGCAATTCCTAGAAAGACTTCCAGCTTTGTAACATGATTCCCCTTATCCTTGTTCTCTTTGACATCCACCAAAAAGTCGTCTCCTTGATCTCCTCGACTACCTTATAGATCGAAGCCGTAGTTGTATCAAAGACCTTCTCAGCTTAGGATCCTTATTGTCTTCTCTAACTAAAAGCCGCTTTATTTTTTAAAGAAATAAAAGCACTTCAGGGTGAATGCTTGAAAGCTGATCCTTTACTGGTATGAGCAGCTCTGCCTTTAATGGTAACACCAGGGTAGTGGTTGGTAGAGCTGTAGACAAACCATAGACGCTTTGAGTGTCGGAGAGAGTTGGAACCTGCTCGACCCATTCAGGAACGATATAACCAACGTTACAATGTTGGCATGGTTTTTCATTAAACTGTATCTTGTAGCCATTACCGAAGATGTAAGGCTGAGATGTTATCAGAAATACACTCTTGAAACCAAATGTTGCTGCACATGTTTTAAGTTGTTGTAATAAAAGATTCTCTATATATATATGAATTTAAATGTTACCATCATATAAAAACTTGGAGATTGCCAAAAGCACAAGGGAAGTCAAAAATTCAATCAGCTCGCCCAATGAAGCTCTTGTGAAATCTTTTTGCTGTCACAGTCACACTAATCAACTTGGGTCAATTATGGGAATAGGGGATATTCGTGGCGCAAATCTTACTTTCCTCGTAAAATGGTGGTGGAAATATAAGGTAAATCCGTCGGCTCTATGGGTCGACGTAATTAACTCTATTCATAATAAACAAAAATTCAGTACAATTAATTCCTTCCATGAACTAACTTACTGGTATATATGGAAAGATATTGTGGCTGTTGAAAATGAGTTCATAAAATTAAATTTATCTTCGAACCAAAATATGGTGTCAATAATACTTGATTGCAAAAGATGAAGAAGCTTTAGTGGGGAAATATGCAACAAAAGTCGAGGGAGTCTGGTATGGAATCTGAAATGGGTCAGGGAACCAAGGGTAGGGCAGGAGCATTTGCAACTGAGTTATCTAATGACTGAACATGAGAAAGCCAGCTTAAAAGGTCGCGCGGATGACTGAACATGAGTAAGAAGCCTTTGGTACTCTGCTTCCTTAGATTTCGCCTTCGCAATTCTTATTCTTTTTATGATAACTGCTGAAAAAAAGAAAAAAGAAAAAAGAAAGAAACTAATAGCACCAAAGGGCGATTAAGTAAACCATATTGCACTAATAATATGAGGTATGTGGTTTAATGATTCAAGAGGTCACATAGTGATGCAATAAAACGACAATGATAACTAATCTAAACCAAGTGTAACATGCGAGGGAAACAATATTAAAGATTAAGAAAAACAAATGATCACGCAGAAAGCTATTGAAGCGGCGCATAGTTTAAACAATCGCCATTCTAAGTTTTCATAAATTCATACATTATCGAGGTTGCAAACTCAATTTGTGCCTATTATATACTGGTTCTGCATAGCAAAACCCAATTAGCAGACTATATAACCAATAGATCCCAATAAGCAAATCATGAAACCAAATGCCCATTACTTGTTATACATTACTATATTCTATCAAGTTAACACCCACAAGTAGAGCTTATTTGAACAAAACCGTATAGTTGAAAGGTCAAAGTTGAAAAGAAAAACCTAAAAAGTTAGTATCACGCAATAGACACCTTGCCTCAAAATACAATCGTCTTTCTCAGCCCATGGTGTCTGCGATTGACCATAGAAATCTTATCACATCTAAACAAGCTTCGTTCTTTTAATTCATTGCGGGGTGGTGCACGACGCGCGGACCATGAAATCTTATTAAGACTACAACTCAAACGCAAACCATTTTCCCCAAGAAATAAAATAAAAAAATTACCTTGTTATCCAGAGCGGTGATTTTTTTACTCTCTCATGAACGTACCTCGTCTCTATAGCAACCATTGCTTCTCTGTTTCAGAGGGAAATCCAGCATTTATTTCCCAGAAATTAGTAGTAACAGACCAATATATTATATTATTATGGATATGAATAAATTTCATGAAAGTTATGTTACTTAAATTGAGTCTCCAAAATCATGGGTTATGAATGTGGGTACCATTAACACATACCTGAAAAACCAATATTAAAGATGTGATTGAACCCAAAAAACCATATTTAACCCATAAATCAAACGATTGAACCAATTTATTTGTTACCTAAATTATTGCTGATAGTTATGTTGGCACAAATTCCTCCATGTAACCCTAGAAACCCACCGGAACCGCATCACCATTTTGTCAACTAAAAGGTTTTGAATGAAATTATGTCATTAATGTCGTTGTAAACATCAGATTGTTAATAAAAATAAATCCAAATGAAAGAGTTTCATTCAGCCTTAAGTTATACCTGAAATCGTCCTCAATCACCATCTTTGTTATTCGGGTTCGCGGCGAAACCCGAATCATGCCGCCAGATTGCCTCTGCCATCGTCGCCTTCAGCCTCATGAATTGTCCCAACCGTCATCCGAATGTGAAAGGATTATAGAAGGTTAAGGACGTTGGAAATGTTGAACAAATATAACTTAAAGCTTATCAAGGGTTTGTCAAGAACTAACCATTGAATTTGGAGCAACCCAAAGTGTAGGTACTCATCGCTGCGTACCTAATCGAACAAAATTCAAGCAATACATGATTAACATCAAGTAAATACCCTAACTACAAAATCACCTTCAATAAACTCAAAGCAATTTGATAAAAAGCGGTTTCAATCATCAAATCGTTGAAATCAACTTAATAAGGAGAGTACTCAATATTCAAATACGATTATGATGTACTCAAAACGCAAACCTGCACTACAATTCACCAAAACTGGCACTATATATATGAAAATCCTATGTCGCTCATACAAATCCGGAAATTTAAAGAAAACTTACTTTAATTTTGTTGCGAGTACCTTGTGTGATATGTGGGTTACTAATCGAGCAAACCTCAAGATATAATAATTGTTAAGAGGAAGAAGATGACTGATAATGGAAGATAATATCTCCAATTTAGTAGCTAGGGTTTACATCAACGTGAAATTGGAAAACCATCAAATCTGGTTGATAATAAATGAACGAACATCAAAAAAATTCGAACATTGTTATAGTGACGACACCTAGGTTTTCAAACAATTGATTAAAGAGATGGGGATTAATGTTAGTTTAAACCCCATTAACAAGAAATGTCATGAACACTGGATTGATAAACAATAGATAGATGAAAGAGTAGGCAGAATCTAACATTCTAACCTAAATTTGTGATGCGCTTAGGTCACACCTTTTTCTATCCAAAAACAAATGATATTATTTTCATTACATAATCACAGAAACCAAATGAAAATCAATTGGGACCATCAAGATTGTAGATGAACATAAAGTACCTTGACCTTGCAACCAGTAAACCACTTATAATCCCCAGCTTTCCAGCATAGATGTGCAACGGTTTGGCAAATCCATCATTAGCGAGTTCATAACAAATGAAAATATGGACCAAATTAACATCCGAAACATTGACTTCAGTATAATTGACATCACTGTGCTCAAAATTAAAAAGAAACATGATAAAATAGTCCAAAGAGGAAAGGAAACAGTAAACTGTGGCCATAATTATGAGCAGCGACCACCTTGTGACGGTTTCGGCCACAAAGACAAGATTAACATCTACTTGATATCACTAAACTCAACAAACTGATGAATAAATACTCAATCATTTAGGGTAAATCCCATAAAGATGATGAATACTAAACGGAAACGTATCAATTGATGGAAAAAAGCCCTTTGATTCAACGAACATCGAAACTTACCTGAAGAGAGAGGCTGATTCTATGGAGGAAGGAGAAACGATCGAATTCGTTGGTTTAAATCAGTGAGATCATAAACACAAGGGTATTGAAACAGGCATTCCATTGAATCGTCGGTTATAGACGATTAGGTTTCCAGGGGCAGGGAAGGAACATTATTTTCATACAGGAGAGGAAAGGTGGGTGAAATGTCTAAACTACCCTCCTAAGTGTCTTAATTGTCACCAACATTCCCATAATACCCTTATGAATATAAGCTTTATTTTCTTGTACTTGTTGCTTTAAAAATTGTACATATGTCAAAATTCCAATATGGTACATCACTCCTCCTTTATAATGTATATTATCCTCCTTTATAATGTATTATAGATTATAGATATAATCAAGTTTTTTAAAAGGATTTGTGCTTTCTTTTGATTTTATAAGTATATCATTTAACAAATAGAGATCCTTTAAGGTAATTTTGTGTGCAAGACTTCCATCATTTATTTGAATCTATGCTCCAAAGTGAAATAAGAATTCCATTTGAGTTGATGGTGAATATAAGTATTTCATTTGGTGTGACAACATGATGTTGAAATACGGAGATGATCATATTGGTAGATAAGTTCCTATGTCATGCTTGGTATTTAACCATCAGTGTATGTTTATCAAGCTTTATGTATACTACATATTTGATGGCATAACCCCCTAACCTTACATAATAACCAACATACATCTAGAATGTGTGCTAACCGACTGGCCTTGTAGATCGGGAGACTAAAAATATGACGCTCCAGGTCAGCATGAAGGAAAATCATTGAACATATCAAATAAAATAGTAGATGACCGGTCTTATTGTATATAGATGACTCGCTTGTGAATTTTAATCAAAGTTGGTCTTTTGATCCCTCAACTTTTCCTTTGTTGAGGGGGAATGAAAGCAAATAGTTACTAGCCATTACGAGCCGTTGAGTTACTAGCCGTTACTGTTGAATACGGGTCAACCGTACCGGGTCAGAAACAAAATGATCAACAAAATGGGTTACTTGGACCGGTCCGGATGCTTGTATTAGGGGATGAAATCACAACACCAAGCATGCATGGAGCTCACATTTTCTTTAATATGCTTAGAAATTATTGCAGTTTTAATTTTATTTTAATTAGCTAGTAGTTTTGTTTCCTCTATGTTAGTGGTAGGTAGTTATCATTTTAATTCCCTAAAAGCTAGGAACGTGGGTTTCATATTCTATATGTAATTGAACTTAGAGAATGGAAAAAATCAATGAGTTTATGAATGAAAGCTTTCTCAATTGATTAATTTTTCTTTCATCAACCGCTTCATCTTAGCCAGTCTTTCACCTTCCTTTGCCTAATCGTTCTCGTTTGGTACAAACATTCGTCCACCACGTAGACGCATACTTCCTTAATTTCAATGCTACCAACTTTACTTTGTTCGCCTCTGTGGTTTGACGGTAGTCAAATACTTGCTCAACAGTTCTAATCCATCCCACAAATTCATCAGAATCTAATTTGCCATCATACTCGGGAATATCAACCTTAATGTCATTCGAATAAAAAGAACCAGAACCTGTTTTACCGCTGCTTCACGACCCTCAAACTGAATGTTCATCTTCTTCACTTTCATCCCGATCTGATAGGTCGTTCTTGCGATTTACAGAAAGCTCTTTGATTTGCTCCTGCGTAAGTTTCACCTGTTGAGCGTCTCTAATTTCTCAGCTTCTAAGGTTCCAGTTACTTTCTTCAATTCAGCGCTGCTTCGAGTATCCATAACGATCTCCTGAACCAAAAGCTCCGATACCAAATGATAGGAAATGAACCCGAATCACCGGTTCAAATAAAATGGTAAAAAAGGATAGATCTATGGTTTGTTTTGGATACAGATTTACCACCAAAACCAACGGTAGGGCTGCGAATCACACACGAAGATACAGAAATCACGACTCCGGTTATGAATTCGGATCTAAGAACACCACTCAATATGCCACCATTGAGCTAGCATAGACACAATCAATTTAACTTAAAATCCATTGAGAAAAATTAATCAAAAGAGAATACTCTCATTCATAAACTCTCTAATCTTTTTCATTCTCTAAGTTCAATTACATATAGAATATGAAACCCACGTTCCTAGCTTTTAGGGAATTAAAATGATAACTACCTACCACTAACATAGAGGAAACAAAACTACTAGCTAATTAAAATAAAATAAAATTAAATTGCAATAATTTCTAAGCATATTAAAGAAAATGTAAGGCTCCATGCATGCTTGGTGTTGTGATTCATCCCCTAATACAAGCATCCGGACCGGTCCAAGTAACCCATTTTGTTGATCATTTTGTTTCTGACCCATATTCAACAGTAACGGCTAGTAACTCAACGGCTCGTAATTTCGGGTAGCAATGGCTATCAGTGTGACTCGATTCAACTTGAATAATAAACTCTACTGTCAAGGCAAGAGCCAACCGAGCACTATAAAAATGCCAACCGAAAATTGACGTTTTTTGTATCATGTACCATACATGTCGACTGGGTGAAACATTCAAGTGAAAGTCAACTCAAGTAAAATTTTCGCCGGAACAGCCCACATGGCAACTAGTTTTTTAAATGATTTCATGAAGAAGGATATTATTGTTTACGACAATCATGGGTTAATTTTCTTGATTATGTTATGATGTTTATATTTTATATTTAGCTCCAAATTTCGAGGTGGTAGCATTGGCTTTGTTTCTCATGTCGATGGCACCAAATTCCAAAGTACGTCTACATCTCTAGATCATTAATGTGAACAAGTTGAAGGAAACTAGTTTTACTTTTACTGTTAAGACTAGTATACTCTCGCTGCGAAGAAGCAGGGTTCAACGTGGCTATCATGAATCGCAGGAAACATCACAATGCCCATTGGGGCACCAATGGTGTTTTCTCCTCGCATGAAGATGGCATTGTGTGTGGTGAGTTACGACTGTCATTTGACCGTTCCTCAATGACATTATTTTTGTCTTTTAATGGAACTAACATCGTTTTTGCAATCATAGTATAGACGTACACCTGAATGTAGCATATATCCCCATCCCAACTGGCCAACCATGCCAAAAGAAAGTCAACATGTGTTGATAAACCATAAATTGCAAACAAAGTATAAACATAGGTCAAAATGGTAATTGTTTCTATTATAAAAAAAATACCTATTACTGTTGCTTCATAAATGTCATGTCAAATTGAAATTCTTTAATACACAAGAATATAACACGCATGATATCTTTTGCAATTAGAACACATATAGCGGATACTAAGATTTTACAACCTATTCATAGTGTTCCAAATCATCATATATGGTTTTCAAACATTCTGATTTGGTTGTTAGACCTATATGTTTCCGCTTTTGTTGTATTCGTTCACTAAGCGTTAGGACAGTTACACATCTTCTCCAAGACTATAAAATAGGCAATATCGGGAATGTGGTGCGCGTGCTATCTAATTTATATCCATTAATCTAGTACCATTGATGTAGTGGTTTAATGGTGATGATGCTTAGCCCCAACAAAAACCTTGTTAGCTCAAACTCTTGTAAGTTCTAATAAAATTTAGTTGCTACTATGATCAATGGAAGATTGCTTCTAATCTCTATGTATTGATCAAACTAATTAGACGGTTACTATTGTGTCAATACTTTGATTTAAGACTTGTGACCAATGCATTCAGGACACGAAGACAAAACCGCATGCACAATTTGAGTATTTGTGAACCTTCTTTGTTTAGTCAGTTTTGGCAGTTGACGAGTAAACCACTACATCAATAGGTAAATTTGGCAGGACTGTTGTTGCTAAACCACAGTGATATGCCCTGTTGTTCCATCTTCATGGCGCCAACACACAGTTCTTTGGGAGGACTTCAGTCGCTAAACCACTACATCAATAGGTAAACTTGATACCGAACAGTTAGATCACCTTTTCTTCTCACACTTGCAAAAGTTTGTTGTTCAATATCTCATTGGTTTGTCTACTCATATAGTTAAAAAGAAAGTCGCTCACAAATCCATCCCCATCCATCTTTACTCATCAAACAACCCCTCAAGCTTCCAACAAAACATGTTTGCTGCAAAGTTGATAAATAATTTACTGTGAAAATTCTACATAATACAGTGATCAAATCTTCAAACACAAAGACAGCCCGCCGCACAATTTAAACCCATTATTGCATCCATCAGTTGTCGAACCAGTCACCGAAGCCAAAGGGTCAAAAACCAGGAGTCCCCAGTTCACTAATTGTCACACTAAATGGTCTCAGTTAGTCCGGGCAATTCCCTTATTCAGTCCAGCCTATGAATTGTGACCAACCCTAACAGTCACTACTACATGAGTTTGTGTTAGATGTTAATGAAATACGAACAGAAAGATCAATAAAGAAAAATAGAGTAAAAATTAAGGTTTCAAACTAAAAAACGAAGTTGAAAAATCAAATGAGTTGGCCATGGCTACAAACTCTCAGCTGCATTGCATCGGCCGATCAATTTCCAAAACCGAGAACGCCAAGCCAGTAAAATCTCATCTTTGTTGCCACGTAATACACCAAAACATTTAGAAATTCATCATCACCACCACCTGGATCAAACACCCTTCAAGATGGTGAATTTAGGTTAAGTTTGAGCTAATAACTTGACAAATTCAGCAAAGAAAAAAAAAGACTGATATGAACAATAAAACCAGTTAAACAATGTCACAGTGCTTTCTATGAACTTGATAGCAAAATAAAAACAAAATGAAATACGAGGAGCGAAAAAAAAAAGAACATAAATAAATAATAAACAAATACTAACGCATCAACTTAATATATAAAAAAATCATTAAAGTAGCAGAAAAAAGAAAAAAGATCCATAATAATCAAGAAACAAGAAAATATCGTGAAGAATAAAAAAAAAATGAGGCTCAGATCTGTAAAACAACCGATACAGGATAAACCTCCATGGCTGCAATAATCATGGCGGCAATAATAATATATACCGCGGAAAATTGCCCCGCCAAGATTGGGTATATCTCAGCCACCGATTCACTCAGACAACTAGATAGATATTCATCATCACTGCCTCTACTATTATAAAGAGTTAATCGTCAAATTGGTCCCTGAGGATCATATATCATTGTTGTTGATGGTGATGGAAGTAGTGTTGGTGTTGGTGTTGGATGTATATTTTAAACCTCCCTATATATATATGTGTGTGTGTTTGTATGTATACATGTGTTCCAAATTATATATAGATGTAGATCTATATCAGAAGGGTGGTTAAAAGGTGGGGGCAAAATCGAAAATCATAGGCGACAGAGGGGTTAAACCACCCTTCACAAACATCCCTTCCCACTGTTTGCCTCTTTTCTTTGTTGTCTGAGTTTTTCTGTTTGCCCCAAACCCTAATGCAACAAGATGATCGGGTTTTATATTCAGTTTCCACCCTTTCCGACTAAATTCCCCATTCTGCCCTTCCGGTTGTCAATGTCTTCTTAAAGTTTTGAGTGAATTGCTTGGTTGGTCCCTATGCTTTCCGAATCTTGCACTCTTGGTCCTTAGGGTTTAATAATAGCATAATTGATCCTAATGATTTACAACTTATTACTAACGTGATTCAAAGGTATGAATTTTATAACTACAGTGGTCCCTACCCCTAACGGTCGTTAAATTTCTCAGTTAAATGAATGTGTAATGTCTATTATATATATATAACAAAATGAAGTTTAAGTGGACCCTACCCACCCTTCTTCTTCCCCAACCTCACTTTCTTCCCTAAGATCAAGATTCCTGGAAGAATGCTCTTCAACTACTTCTTTCCCCGAAAAAACACGGTGACACCCGAGCTCACCGAACAACAACCTAAGTCGAGAGATAACGAAGAACGGTCTTCGATCCATGAACTCTGAAACACAGGTTCTTGTCGTTTATTTAGAGTTTATTTATGATGATTAACCTAATATAGATGGAAATTTATGTGGGTTTTCAAGTTGGGTTCGAGTCGGGTTAGTTTGAATCCAGTTAGGGTCTGGTTCGGGTTTTGGTCTTGGGTTGATGGGACGATGTGGTTGATGAGGATAGGGGTTGTTTCGTTTCAGTGGGGGGCCGGTTCGTTATGGAGGCGGCGTGGTGGTTGTAGTCCGGTTCTTGGGAGGTCGGGTTATGGTGGATTGGTTCGTGTCGGGTCTTGGTGGTGCAGATGGAGTCATCTCCGGTGGTCTCGTGGTTGATGGGTCTGGTCATTGGTGGTGTTGAAAGTTGTAATGGGTGAATGTGATTGTGGTGGAGGAGAAGAAGGGTGGGAAGAAGAAGGTTGGGATTGAAGTGGGGCCCACTTAAAATTTTATGGTATTTTATAATTTTTTTAAGTCTTTTGTCTTTTATTAGAATTAGAGGGTATAATCATAATTTATCCAGACTTAACGATCAAATCTAACGACCATCTGTGCCAAGGACTATTAGTGTTATGAAAAATGAACCTACGGGAACATACGAGTGATAAGTTGTAAACATTTAGGATCAAGTCTGTAATCGTAAAGTTAAGGGATCAAGTGTGCAAGATCTGTAAACCACAAGGACCAACCAAGCAGTACACTCTAAGTTTTTATTTTGCTAGTTTATCCTCGTGAAGTATCCGCGACAAATTCAATATGGAGTAACAAAATATGTTAGGGGTGTTCATGGGTCTAGTTTTTACGGTTTTTAGTTCAAATCACGAACCAAACCGTTAGTAACGGTTTTTTAATTTTCTAAACCTAAACGAACCGTAACTTTTAAACCGAACCAAACCAAACAGTTTAACGGTTTGGTTTCACGGTTTTGGCTTGTTGGGTCGTTATGTGTACAAGTTGTTTCGATTTCGTAAAAAAAAGTCCAATTTTCAAGACGTCATAAATTTGCCCACAATGCTTAAGTTGTTTAACATAAATACATATCCAAACAAGTAACCGAACCATGAACACCCCTAAAATATGCGTACCATAAAAGGAATAAATTGTTTCTCTCAGAAGAAAAAGGAAATTTGTAACGATAACTCATAAAACCTACTTTTATAGTTCTATGTAAGCACTTCTTGCTCAAGTAAAGTCTTTATACAACTTTATCACTACTCAAGACACTTTAAAGCTGCGATGTGAAACTGGGGAAATAACAACCAAATTGATATCAAACGATATGTCATGATGATGATGACGATGATGATGATGATGAGCGATTCTGATGTGTAAAGTGAGTATTTGTTTAAGAATGACATACTTGTTCAATCTTTATTATGGATATGCAATCGATCACTTTGGGTGACAACCAAATAAAATAATCATAGGTAAGCAGCGAAGATCTATTTTAAAAATAAATAAAAATGATCTAACTGCTATCAACTAAAAAGATTGTAGGATGGTAACTTTTCATGTCTCTACATTATTTTCTCTAATCATACATAATTTAAGTATCTATTTCCATAATCACTACAAGTCAATTGATTTTAAGGTACGTACATTAAAAACGATCTAAAAGGCATGCATGGTCGGTGATAAATTGTCACTTATCGGCTAGAGTATAATATCACACCTTGTAACCCTAATAGGCTTGTTAAGAAAACCTTTGAAACCAATTAAACACTTTAGATTTTTATTATATCAAGGTTCGAGATTTAGTTCAGTGAAACTTAGATCGTGTAAACTTTACCGCTCTTTTAGCTAAAAATATCATAAAACTGTAGACAAATCATTACGTATTGTTAATTAGTAAACTTGAAAACAACTTTATCAATATTACGACTGCTTCAACACTAGACACCAATTCTATCACAAATCCTTCAGAAATTACCCTACCTAGATCCATAAGTTCCAAGGTTCGCTCAACTCAGACAAGAAATTCATCATCATAGCCTCAGAACTGTGCTTGTTTACCCCGTAAAGTAGTAGTTGGTGCCTCCCTCTCTCATTTCTTAGTTTCAATAATTTTGAGGTTATGATGTTTTTGTTATTAACATGAGTCAACCCATGCGAACAAGTTACTTGACTTGTCTAATTAGAGGTGCACAACCAAATTCTGAGCTCAACCAGGTCAGGTGGTGTTAACAAAAGTCAAAACCACTTTCTAACCGAACATGTTAATTGCAAGTAGGGTGTGCACGGACCGTTGTGTTTTTACCATTAACCGTAACCATACCGCAAGTTCGATTATGGAATTTCCTTAACCATAACCAAACTTCTGTTATGGTTACTTAGCTATGAATTCGGTTATGGCTATTTCAGTTATTAACAAAAAAAATCAAATAAAGCTAACTTTTGGCTAAATTATAAAATTAAATGCCAATGGGTCTAAAAAAACTGAAGCCTACCAAGTTAGACTACACTTTTTAGTTAAAAAAAAACAAAATGCAATGGGCTAGTTTTAAAAGACAACTATGACTACACTTTTTAGTTACACTACCATGCGGATCCCTTTTAAGATATTTAAAAAAACATTATCAAACCTTTGATTATAAGTTCAATTCATCATAACCAATGGGCTTGGCCTAGTGGGTATCAAGGTGATGGATAAGGCTTTACCTTTCCAAGTGGTGTGGGGTTCAAATCCTATGGGTGACAAAAAAATAGTCGTTCAAAAAAAAGTTCAATTCATTATAAAAAAGAAAACTACATCAAAGACTATTTTGTTAACAACATACTATTATTCTAATAAATACCTCTACATGGTTAATGTAAAACATAAATCTCTCATATAGATTCAACATTACAATTTCGGTCCTGATCGCGTGTCGAGTGCTAATCAAAAAATATTTTAAAAATAACTCCTTAGCTAGAAGGACTGCAGTATAGGGAGTGGTTTGTCGGAACCACGAGGAGTCTGTGGTTAGTGTTAATATCAATTTTTAATTATAATAATAGAAAAAATAATTATGAAGATTAAACTAACGTGCTGCTTTGCTTGCAAGAAAAGATTGATTAAAGCTCGATTAAAAACAATAATATAAAGCAATACGGTCACTTCGGGTTTCTGATTCGGTAATTATCAAATAAATTATGTTAATACCCTATCTAGGAAATCAAATAGACATGACTTTGTTTAAGTTGTTCGACCCAATTCAGCTATCATAACATTAATTGCAAATTTAAATTATCCTATAGTACAAGAAAAACCAAGATACAATAACAAAATGCAATAATATTAATTAACCAAACTGTCTAGATCAGTCAAACTACAATCAGACGCAAAGAACTTTAAGGTGTTCACAAAATCTAACCCAAATAATGAGTATCAAACAAAAAACAAATGATAAAATACCCAAATCATTCACCCGAAGAGAACAGTGCACCATCGCCACTGTTTCGAACTGGTGTACCCTGGGAACAGACGAAGAATCTGTTTAAGGGAATTGTGTCAAACACACAGCCCGGTTCACTTCTATAATTTCGTTTTCTATTATAGTTTATTGCAACAAGTACAGGGACTCGAAAACACGCGAGCTTCATGTATAAGAGGTGTTGAGGCGATCACAATGTAAGTTTGTAAGTGTTTAGAAAAACTTACATTGTGATCGCCTCAACGCCTCTTGTACATGAAGCTCGCGTGTTTCCGAGTCCCTGTACTTGCTGCAATAAACTATAATTTGAAAACGAAATTATAGAAGTGAACCGGGCTTGTGTTTGACACAATTCCCTTAAACAGATTCTTCGTCTGTTCCCAGGGTACACCGGTTCGAAACAGTGGCGATGGTGCACTGCCGGACTATCCCACTTGCCTGAAAAGAAACCGGAACAAGACTGCTTCTAAAAGTTTTGCTGCAGCAATCGATCAATTGTATTCGGGTACATATGTTCTGTTGTGTGTGTAAGTATCCTTTTCTACATCTCCAATGAAGCACAAAGCCTTTCATTATATAAGAACATGGATG
>JAUTDX010004867.1:0-50975 GCA_030844895.1 Ambrosia x helenae | reverse complement strand
ATATACACAATGGACATACCAAGAAAGACACTAGTAAATCCATCAACTCACCTATGAGATTTCCTATGTTTCCTATAAATCAATTGAAGTTATTAATAATTGGTGAGACACTGAGTTGCAATGATGGTAAAAGCAAACATACTTCGCCCCATAAACGCTAACATCTTTTATTGCTAAATCCTTAACTTTAATTTCAAGCTTTTTTATATATTTTCAGAAAAAGCTTCGTTTAAGAAAATTTTCCGAAATACTTACTCCATCCATCCCTATTTAAATGTCCTAGTTAAAAAAAACACACATTTTAAGAAATATTTTGTTTGTTTGTTGTAAAATGACAATAATATCCTCAAAAGTGGTAATTGTGTTTTGTCTTTTATGGGCAAAAATTGGAAATTACATTTCTATTTTTGGAAAGGGACATTTAATTTGGGATAAACAAAAAAGGAAAGTAGGACATTTAAATTGGGACGGAGGGAGTATTTGTTATAGAAAAAATGATTGCATCATGATAACACCCCGTTGTAAACATCTCAAAACGGATAAGCTTGTGAAAACACCATCCATTTTCACAATCTTCATCTTCACTAAACGATTGAGCGAAAGAGCAAACAATTGAACAATAGTCAAACTGTTGAGAAACCGCAAAAGATTGTACTCTAGTAAAACAATGTGAACAATCAGTACAGCTACTGAGCACACCCTTAGCCCACTAATCATCCAACTTTGAGATGAAGGAAGCTAGTCTATTCTTTTTTCTTTTTACTCAACTATACTTTAAACGATTGAACTTCAATCAATAAATGGTTCCAACCAGGTGAATACACTCGCTAAACATGGTAAACGAATGAATATGATATTGTTTAACATTTAATCGCTAACAACACTTGCTGACAACACTTAAATGGTTGGACTCAATCGGTATAAAACTGGCTAGCGATTGAGACTCAATCGCTAAAAGAGATCACACTACGGAGTCTCAAAAGCTAATATTGGGTTAGCAACTGAGCCTCAAATGCTAAAGGCTTACACGATTAAGACATGTTAGAACTCAGGTGACAGTTACAGGATTCTGGCCACCTTTTCCTGTCATTTTCTCATAAGAAAATAACAAAAACACTTATATCTCGATAAAAATTGGACACCAAATAGATCCATACACTTGGAAACAATTACATGTCATCCATCTACCATGTAACTACTGCCATGCATAACTTCTAACTATAGGAGAATATGAGCTTACTTGCATTCTTATTTTTTCTGATTCCGTATTATTAGTAGTAATGGGTTAGTGTGTTTGCGGGATATCTTTTAATTTCCTCTTATGAGCCTGTAAAATGACACCGCTTGTTTGAGTCTAGATATGAATGAAAATATAGTCTAAATATCCTATCTATAAAAATAAAGTTTATCTTGTGGAACATCTTGCATCTGTGAATCTACCCTACCTCGAGTTAGATGAAGAAGAAGAGTAATAGTTAAGTTTTAAGTATGTAGGTTAAATTTTAATATGTAGTATTTTATGTATTATTAAATGTTTAATTATAAATTAATTTTTATTTAGTTTTATTTGTTTAAATGTATAATTTATTTTAATTTATTTATTTTATTTTTCCCGCTTATTAGTAACAATTAATTTTTATTGATTCAGCTACATGTATTACATAAGTTTTTAACCTAATAATAAATAAAAACACAAAGTAAACATCATTATAAATAAATGGTAAATCAAAGTTTATTTTTTACAGACATATTTTGACAAATGTATGTATTAACATATTACATTATATTTATTTAACTCGTGTAATATACGAGTTTATTCAGTCTATACAATACACGAATTATTTTAAAATCTATTTTTTATTACTTGGTATTTAAAATTACATTTATTAAAACTCATGTAATACACAATGTCCTAACCTAGTATGCATGTATATATATACACACAGAGTTTTGTGATTTGTGGAAGATGGTATATTTATAAATTTATTAATACAAAAATTATTTTATTATAATAAAATTCTATCTATCTTATAGACGTTTGGCTCTTACGCCACCGACTTCTCATCTTTCATCAAATCACAAACCGACATCATGCTCTATACAAAATGAAAAATCCACCATCAACTTTGTGAAATTCCTTTTTTTGGCTGCTCCATTTTACCCACACCTTCTATACTTTCAAAGTTTCCGTTTTTCTCCCTTTGTTTTTTTTTCATTTTCGTTTTTAACCCAAAGTTTCATTACATTGCAATTTAGTCCCTTAGCTTTGCAAACGTCAAGATTTAATACCTCAACTTTTTTTAATGTTCCAACTTTACACATACACCATATATAATATATGTTTTAACATATTAAAGAACTAACAACTTTATTCCTTTTGTACCTTTACATGAAAAAATACTTTTTAGGTTCGATTTTAATGTACGTGCAGGTATAAATTCGAGTTGATCAACATTTAGATGAATACTTTTCTTAGGAAATGAGTGAGTGCAGGTATGATACGTTTTCATTAGTGCCAAATCGAGTGTCGTTAAATATAATACATTTTCATTCGACGGTATAATTTTGGGTTACTATGCGCTTCGTGTAGTTTCTATTTTTTAAAAGTTATAAGCCTATAATAAGTCCCTTTTGATTACGCCTGTCAATTATTTCTCTATACGCACTTTATGATTATTTTTTTTAATCGGAACACTTATACAGATTACATTGAATTGAACTGAGTACGTCGAGCCATGCATTTTCATATGTTAGCGCATGACACAATGCTTGGACTAATCAATTTGATGTATGCAACGGGTTTTTTTGTGTATCTCCTGCCGGTCATATTGAACTAATCCTTTCAATGTTTGCAATGTATCCGCACCATAATACACACGCGGTTCTAATTACTATTTGATTGATGGACAGATGTAAGTGATCAGATAACACACTTGGGAGGGAATCACAATATCCAAACACATGCAGACAAAAGGCGTTCAGAAGAGAAAAGCAACCTTTGCTTCACTATCCAGAAAGAAAAACAAAGTAGATTTTTTGAAACCCGAATCTCCAATCGCCTTTGTGTGTGTGAAAGATAATAGATATATGTGTGTATATATATATATCATATATGTATAGATGTGATACCAAAAGTTATGATAGATCCTTAGTAAAACATCAACCCCACATCTCTTTCTTTCTAACTTCCTGTCTTCTAGGATTAGGTATTCACCCTAGTTTTTGGTTTCTTTTGTGCCCTTCTTCTTGGAGTGGCTTATAGAACCCCAACTGCATCCTCAAGATCTACTTAATATGCCTCTTGCCTAACAAAACTCATCTTAATTCATGTTTCATTTACAGGTACACTCATTTATGTGATCTTATGTACATGAATCACATTCGCGTAGACATGATACGTGTTGAGTGTAATATGCCTGGCTCCCTGTATGCCATTAGCGAAGCACATCGATTCAAGCGATGGTCTCCGCGGATGGCGTATGTGGAGTCGTGCATATGTCTCATCGTATATATTCTACACACTCTTCACATCTTATGATCTCCTTCATTTGTAAAGAAACTTAATTTTAGGTAATTATACTTTATTTGATCATCAACAAGTTTTAATAGTTTATCAAAATGGCTGTCTTAATTAGAAAAAAAAAAGAGTTTAAATCTTGTTAAATACATGTTTCCTTTTAGGGTAATTAGCTTTTGAACTTGCTTAGTTTCGTATATGTAATATATAAACATATCGACAATTTTGACTCCGACACACCTTATATATTGTTTTACTCTTTGTTAAAGACTATTGATATCTATGATTAGATACTTTACCAAATGTTGTGATTTTTCAATGTTACTTTATATCAAAAATTAGCTTGCTGTAATAATATTTCATATATAAATCAAATACTAATTAACTTTTGATTTTCACTAAAACAAAAATAAATCTTTACGTAGTATAGAAGTTTAAGACGTTTTGGTATATGTTTTAAGGAATAATTATGTTTTTTTTTTTTTTTTGACAAGCCAAACGAAACTTTATTCCAACACAAAACCAAAAACGACTAGCAAGGAGCTAGCCACAAACAGAGTACAAAGTTTTTAGACACAACACCCAAAAGCTCACCCACAAGAATTATGTAACTTATACTAAAGAGTGTTGTACGGGATATAAGTTGCGAATTTCACCATACATGGATGTGTTGTCTTCTCTGATTTCTATGATTACTGTTTCCTTGTCACATTGTTTATATTATTATTTTTTTAATTAATGAATTTGTCTTCAACTTTATGCCATTAAGTGACTGAACCATGGAACTAGATGTAAGCAACCAAGATCAGATCTATCCACCTTTTACCCTTTAAATCAAATATTTTAAGGGTCATGTTATTTGTATTTGCACCTGGTTTGCTTTTAGGGTTGCATACCCCTCTATGGCCACTCTACGGCTTGTAGAGGCCTCTACTGGCCGTATAGGGTGTCAGTGCAATTAATGCTATTTGGAAAAGCAAATCTATACGGTCAGTAGAGAACCCTCTACGGCCAGTAGAGGCCTATACGGGTCATACGTACCCAAACCAATGATTGGCAATCATTGTCAATGATTGCTAACCATTTGGAAACATATACGGTCAGTAGAACGCCTATACGACGAGTAGAGAACCCTCTACGGCCAGTAGAGGCCTATACGGACCATATGTACCCAAACCAATGATTGCAATCATTGTCAATGATTGCCAATCATTTGGAAACATATACGGCCAGTAGAGAACCCTCTACGGCCAGTAGAGGCCTATATGAGCAGTATAGGGATGTGTAAATAAGGTGAGCCTATTTTAAATATCATATAATAAAACAAGAGACCCTAAAATTTCACAATAAGAAACATTCAGAAAAAATTTATACATGTTCTTATGTGATCTTATGAATATCAAATTCAAATTAATATTTCAATTAGCTCATTCGAAATCTCAAGCTCATGCATAAAAATAAAGAAATACCTAGTATACATGTTTTTATGTCGTCCACCCGAAATAGTCCAAAGAATGTGTTTTAGGTTTAGAACCCACATAGCGTTTTGTTGAAATGACACAACATGTCAACATGAAACAGTGTTTGTGTTTGGTGGCTAAACGATACGATTAATTCTAATAATCGGTCACGCACAGATAGTTTTAACTGTTGGATTACGTGCAAATGAAACAAGTTTCTACCAATAATTGGCTTCGTAGGTAGAAACTAAGTTGTTGTTAATAATTGGTCATCTCATCAACACGAGTTCCTATGGATCGGTTGCACCAGTTTGAGTTGAATGCTAGAACTTGTGCAACCAAAATGGAACATACACTCCATACATTTTAACTCATATAAAAAAATTATTTGGATTTCGCTTTTAACACTAGGTAAATCCCAATTACCTAAGTAATTTAATTGATATACTAAACACGAGATCAAACAAACCAATGCCAAGTCACTAATATTTTGAATCCATTGTCATCTTCACAACTTAATGGTTTCATCTAATCATCTTATTCCTAGTTCATTGAAAATTACTTGCTCTTTTATGAGGTAATATTTAAAATACACGTAGTTACCGGTCGTATTTCGCATGGTAAAAGAGCCGGCTTAAAGCATAGTTATTATAGTTTACGTGTTAGCACATAAATTTATGTATGTTAGTTGATGTATGAATGAACTAGGCAATTATCGTGTGTAGAATATAGTTATTGTGTTGTAATACGGGGCATAGTGATTGGGTATCGGGTATTCAATTTAGGTAATACAGTTCAATCAAGAAAAGTCTTAGTGAATGAACCTCACACATAAATACCCAATTACTTCCCATTTCATTCGGTTCTCTTCTCATACACCTTCTTTGTCAAGCCTGAGTGTGACAGAAAACCTGATTGAGCGATGGCAGAGTGTGTAGGAGAGGTCACAAATGTGATCTCCTCATCTAAGTGATGATGTAAACTCTTTTGGTATAATACAATTTGTGCCAGTTTGTTCATTTCGCATTTATTAATTTGCATCGATTGTGTTTTTCATCTGTTTTTATTGATTTTCACACCATATTCAATTAAGATTCTATAGTGATATCAGAGCAGGTCTCTAATCTACTACACCTTAACAGAGTTTGTAACGTAGGTTTTAGGGATTTTAGGTCTGTTGTTTGATAATTTAGCTAGGGTTTATTACTTAGGCTATATGGTGTGGTTACCATTTCCCCCAACCCCCAAGTGCCACATCAGCGCCACCTCATTCTCCTTCTTCCCTCCCCCAAAGTTCGGAAATGGTTTCCCTCATTCCCCCTTCCTTCAAATTTTCAAACGTTCCAATTTTATCAACCAATCAAGTTGTTTGGTACAAACGGTAGGTATTCACCGAATTCACCGAAATTCTTTCGGAGGGATGGTGTTCCCCTATCCACCGAATGACAAATCAGCACCCTGAACGATTTCACCGAATGCACACCAAATGGTCTTATAATATCTACAATATACTATGCCCAAATTTATGTTTCTAACTCGTAAGTCATCCGCCACGTGTTTGCAATGTATTAATCTTCATATCATGTAAAACAACATTCAACATTTCCATTTCAAATATATATAAGATTATTAATCTTATCAAAATCTTTGTTATATTTTAAAACATATTTTTAGTTCAATTATAATATATATATATTATATATATATATATATATATATATATAGGGTAGGGATCTTGTAAGAAAATAGGTTCTTGTGAGAATGATTAAAAATTGATATGTATGCATCATTTTTTGGACTTATTCATGATGTTTTGGATTGTTTTGCCTGGAAAAACATCAACCATAACAATTAAAAACTGAAAACAATGTACTTTAGGTTTAAAACTTAAAAACACTCTGTCAAGAACATTAAGCTGCGTGTTTTAAGTGTTTAGTAATGTGTTTTATCTGTGTTTTAAATTTAATGACTATAATACATTGAATTGTGTTTTAAATTGTTGTAAATTGTTGTGTTTAGCGTTTTTCAAGCCAAAACATCCCAAGAGATCATTCATAAATCCAAAACATGATGGATACATGTCAATTCTTAATCCTTTTCTACAGGATTCTCTACCATATATATATATATATATGGGAGGGTTATCTTGAGAAAGCTAAATATCGCGAGAACCGTGAGAACAAATGAAAAAACCAATCAAAATCAATTTTTTTCAATACAAACCTAATTATAATTAAAATATAGAGTAAATTCCTTTTTGAGTCCCTGAGTTTTGTTGATTTTAACTACTTGAGTCCAACATTTTCATTTTTAACATTCTGAATCCTAGTGTTTTAAGTTTGTTATGGTTTGAGTCCAATTTTCTAACTCTGTTAGATTTTTTCTGTTAATATTTATGAAATGACCAAAGTACCCCTATCATTAAAAATAAATATTATTAAATATTATACTTTATTATATTATAATATTACATATACACACACAACTACATCTGTACACACACAATACATCTCACCTCTCTCTCTCTCTCTCTCTCACTTCTCTCTCTCTCTCTCTCGTAATTAATCTGCCCATCCCTCCGGATTCATCATTGTTCATCAAACATATCCCAACAAAAAGAAAAACTCATATCATATTTACTCAAAGTTGGAAAAAAAATCTCACTTACACAATGACGACAACCATCACCGGCGAAGGTTTACATTATTTTCCACACACAAATTAATCTAAACACAATAAGAGGTGGGATCACAAATTTATAGCAACCCCACCAACTACACTAGTTACATGGAATGAAAACAGAGCAAACAAAACCATTATAACTTCACTTGTTCTCAATGTTGTTGCCTGATTCCGGCCAACTCAACACAACCACACCCCTACCTCCAACTCCCTACCTGATTAGTATTTAGAGAGAGAGAGACGAGGAGATAGAGAGAGAAAGCAGAAGTGAAGGAGAAGGAGGAGGGAGGCCGATAGCGCCTCTAGTCGGCCGGATTTGCTCAGGTGACGGAGACGAGGAACAGATCTGGAATGAATGGTTGTCCAGCGGCGGTGACACCTTCTTCTTCGATTGAAACCAAGGTAAAACCCCAAATCAACCCACCTGAGCACGAAAACAAATATGAATCGAGGGGGTTAGGGTTCAGATCTTGGTGGACGGATGGTGGCCGGTTGGGAGGTGGGAGGTTAGGGTTCAGATCGAGGTTGTAGTGGTGGTGAGAGGTGGGCGGTTGGGGGTAGTGGTGGTGGTGGTGCAGTGGTGGAGGTGCAGCGGGGTGGCGGTGGTGCAGTGGTGGAGGTGCAGCGGTGGAGGTGCAGTGGTGGAGGTGCAGCGGTGGTGGAGATGCAGCGGTGGTGGAGGTGCAGGTGTGTGAGAGAGAGAGAGCCCTTTATATATTATATTTTATTTTATTTATGCATTAAAGACTTGTACGTTATACCTTATGCAGTATAGAGTTGTACCTATATGTAAAATGACTGAGATACCCTTATAGTTAACTGACTTGGTTAACGACGTTAGAAAATTGGATTAAAACCATAACAAACTTAAAACACTAGGATTCAGAATGTTAAAAATGAAAATGTTGGACTCAAGTAGTTAAAATCAACAAAACTCAGGGACTCAAAAAGGAATTTACTCTAAAATATAATAGTAAAAAATGAATTGTCTTTTCAAATTATTCATCTTTACTTGCAAAAACACTCTAAATGAACTTTTTACACATGTGTAAATGAAACTGTTTACACATGTATAAACAGTTAATTTACACATGTGTAAAAACAATTTACTTTCATATAAGTTTAAATTTTTACGCGTAAATTATGTTTTTGTGTTTGTACTTTAGTAATAAAGACAGGTGTAAAAAGAAATTTTGAATTTGAATGGTTTTAGATGGCGTTCTCGCGGTTCGCATGAAATATATGTGTTTTTAAATTATATATCTATATATATAGTGGAGAGTTCAAATGATAATAAAATAACTTGTAAGAAGAAAAGGAACATATATTAACCAATAGAAATCTTCCATATATTAATTGTAATTAATGTTAAATAACGTATTTATTTTTTGTGACCCCCGTAATTAAACTAGTCCAATAAATAAAACTCATAATTAATTTTTAAGTTATATACTTTCAAAACAAACCTAATTAAAGTGAAGGAGAATTCCGATATGTGTAGAATGAACTTTTATATGTGTAGGATAAACGTATGATAATCTCGATATGTATAGGATAAAATATGATAAGTTTCTATATATGTAGGATCAATTTGATATGTGTAGGACAAATTTTGATAATGTGTAGGATTAAGTATTAATGACTAATTAATTAGAGAAATAATAATTAATGTAAGAAGAGTTAAAGTATTTAAAGTTTATAATTACGTCATTTGTTCTTTTTGTTCTCACATTAACTTTATTCTCATTTGATCTTCCCCATATATATATATATATTATATATATATATATATATATATATATATGGGGAAAGTTAATTTGAGAACACATATATTTCGTGCGAACCGCGAGAACGCCATCTAAAACCATTCAAATTCACAATTTCTTTTTACACTTATCTTTACTAATAAAATACAATATCAAAAACAAAATTACGTGTAAAAATTTAAACATATACGAAAATAAATTGTTTTTACAAATGTGTAAATTTATTGTTTATACATGTGTAAACAGTTTCATTTACACATGTGTAAAAGGTTAATTTGAAGGTGTTTTTTACAAGAAAAATGAATTATTTGGAAAGCAAATTCATTTATTAATGTTGTATTTTGATTATAATGATGTTTGTATTAAAAAAATAGTGTTTTGATTGATTTATTTGTTCTCGCGATTCTTATATATAGGGAGAGTTATCTTGAGAACGCTAAATATCGAGAGAACCGTGAGAACAAATGAGAAAATCAATCAAAATCAATTTTTTTCAATATAAACCTAATCACAAATAAAGTATAACATTAAAAAACGAATTTTCTTTCCAAATAATTAATCTTTTCTTGCAAAAACACTCTAAAATTAACTTTTTACACATGTGTAAATGAAACAGTTTACACATGTATAAACAGCAAATTTACACATGTGTAAAAACAAATTATTTCCGTATACGTTTGATTTTTTACGTGTAAATTGTGTTTTTGATATTGTATTTTAGTAATAAAGACAAATGTAAAAAGAAATCGTGAATTTGAATGGTTTTAGATAGCGTTCTCGCGGTTCGCACGAATTATAGGTGTTCTCAAATTAACTTTCCTCTATATATATATAGGGGACGGTTATTCTACAAAGTAATGAAAACGTGCGAAGTGTGCGAAGTCACGTAACATACAAAATTACGTAACATAGACAGAATCACTACTAGTTCATAACTAAAATCACGTAACATATAGTGTCATTACGTAATTACGTACCATAAGACAGAATCATTCAAAACTTACATAAAAAAATTTTCATACCCTTAAAAAACGTAACATACAAAATTACGTAACATAGACAGAATCACTACTAGTTCATACCTAAAATTACGTACCATAAACATAATCACTACTAGTTCATAACTAAAAAAAATCACATATACAAAATTACGTAACTTTTGGTAATGGACTATATGTTACGTGATTTTAGTTATGGAACTAGTAGGTATTCTGTCCATGTTACGTAATTTTGTATGTTACGTGACTTCGCACACTTCGCACGTTTTCATTACTTTGTATTTGAACCTGTCCCTATATATATATATATATATATATATATATATATATATATATATATAATAACAATAGTAATAATGATAGTAATAATATTCTTTAGATTAACATATATATAAAGTGTATCAACACTTGCGCTACGTGCTAAAACACATTTTCTCAAATCGCCCTGCCACACTTTTGATTAAGTGTGTGGCTAAAGATCATAAATAACATTCCAAAACACTTTTAGCCACACATCTTATGTATTAATGTGACCATTGTATAACAATTTAAAACCTTCAGCTCGAAACATACAACCACATTTTAAGAAAAGAGAAGTGACAAGCAGCAAAACTAGAAAAGTGTGGTTAAATGTGATCCACGACCACAATTTTTGCTTGATGGTGTGGCTAAAATCAAATACATATGGCCACATATATTATTGTGTGACCAAAGTCTAGACAATAGCTACACTTAAAATTACAAAATTTTATATGGCTTTGCACCAATATTCGTCACACCATCGCCAATTTGTTTATTTCTTGGCGGCGGAATGATAGCAAATATCTATGAAAAAATAGGTGCGACTAAAGTTTAGATAATAGCAACTTCAAGTTAAGAAAATTCATGTGGCTTTAGGTAACTATTAGTCACACTACTATCATTGTGTATTATTGTGTGATGAAATAATAGCAAATCTCATTAGAAAAATATGTGACCAAAGGTTAGACAATAGTCATAGTTAGAATATAAAATTTCATGTGGCTTCATATAAAAATTAGCCACACCGTCGTCACTTTTTTTTTGTCTGACGGAATAATAGTAATTGTCATTGAAAAAAATATGTGTTACCAAAACTTAGACACTACTTATTAGTAGCCACACATAAAATTACAAAATTTCATGTAACTCTACATACTATAACTTCCCTCCCAAAATATTTTTCTTTTTAAAATTACATAATTTCAGTTTCCCTCCTAAAACTCTCCCCAAAATATTCCATCCTAAAGCTTACCTTTCCGATGACATTCTAAATTGAAAAACTATATTATTTAACATAAATATAGATAACTAGTTTTATACCCGCCGCGCGTTGCTGCGATGGGGGCGAATGGGTTACTGCATCGTACGTTGCGTGGTTGCAGCCTATCGATGACGTCCCACACAAAGGACATCAGTAGCTTGAGAAAGCTAATATGTGTATTTGTAAAAAACGTGGAAAACAATCATAGATCATCGATCACACGAAGGTGAGAGGGTGTGAGAGGGCTCAGACTTGACAACTGTTGCCGTGTCATACGTTGCGCAGTTGCATCATATCGATCCCATCACACATAACGGATAGCGGCATGCTATTTAATCAGTTGCCATCATCGCCATACCAAGCGGCAATTGCTAACGCGAATGACGCCTCACACGCTACAAAAAGGGGCATCCGTTGAAGCAGAATAGCACATCAACTAGTGGCGTTGTAAGTGCGTTACTACTCACACCACCTTCGTAGCCAACGTGCGATTGCAACACGGTAAGCCTAGGGTAATCCGAAATCTTTTGCAAAATTGCATTAGTTGTTGCCTCAAAATTCAAACCAAGCAGCAGGTAAGCCTAGGGTAATCCGAATTTATATCATTAAGTGTAAAACGTATATGAAGTATTAATCTTACAAATAATAGTAAACATGTTTTTCTCAAAATGCTAGTATCAAATACTCAAAAATCTTATTTCATCCAGAATTAATACACATAATTAATTTTTAAATTCAGCATGTGAATGACAACCTATAAATCAAGTTGTGATAGACTTACTTTGCTAAAAACCACTATCTTAAACAAAACCACTACCTGTTTACTTTTTATAAAACCAGCAACGAATTTGAAACCACCATTTGGATGTGTTCTTTACTTTAAAACCATGTTGCAGATTTGTATTAGAGAGAGAGAACAACTTCTTCCCTACATCCTCACCATCTTCTATGTCATTATCAACATCCTTCTCTACACCAACTAATAATGTCTTCTCCACCTGTCCTCTCTCCTGTATAAAAAGGTCAGCACCCAGCCATGGCCGTGACCAATGGTTTTTTTTGTTATCACGCGCAAGCACGACTATCACAATCATAACCATAATAAACAGTGCACAATCATCGTATGAAAGTAGTGGTCGAAACCTGGTAGATCCATGAGAGCCACTCCAGCCTACGACGACGAACCAGCTGTGGGAAAGTGAAGCGGTGCTTGACGTTTCCTGGACGGCAGAAACGACAGTGGACGACGGCCCTTTTGGTACTCCGACGAGCAGATCCGACCTTCGATGTCACATTTTCAGTTAAAACGGAGACAGCCACAGGTAGAGATACACACCTGTTTCTACCTGTTTCTGATGGTGGTACGAAGTTTTTTCAGAAGTTAGAAGGAGGAAGTAATTAAAGGACAGAAATAACCCTGGCAACCAATGAAAATTACGAAGTTTGCCACGCGAACTGTAGCTGATGTGACTTTTAGCTACAGGATCCGCCCCTCACACGAAAATCTACTATATAATATGTAAACTTGAAAGTTTTCGTTTTATTATTTTAGTAATTTCTTTAAAACTTATATATACATAGGATTTGGTTGGATCATCTAAGAACATTTAGCTTAACTGATAACTGGAAAAACTATTTTAGACCACGCTGTTTTATATATATATATAGGATTTGGCTCAAATAAGAACCTTTTTCCCAAATTGAGAACTGTGAGAACCATTCTAGACCACAAAAAGATAATTTTTTTTTTTACTTTAATCGCTGCTTTATATGCAAGATTTTTTTTGTATTTTTTTCAATATAAACATGTGTATAATTGCATTATACACATATGTATAATGCAATATACACATATGTATAAATGAAAAAAAAATTTTGCCTTTATATGAAATGTGTAGCCCAGAATGGTTCTCTCAGTTCTCAAATAGGGGTTAGTTCTCTTAGGATACCTACCCTATATATATATATATATATATAAAAGGAAAGGGTAAATGAGAACAAGGTTGAATTGGAAAAACCATATGAACTCACTTTATAACAACAAACTTAATTTAATCAAAAAGAATATGTGGTTGTAAATTAAAAGATAATAAAATATTGAATGGAATATTCTTTTTTTTGAAAAAGTCAACATTGGTGTGCTGTAATTTTTACACCAGTGTAAAACCATCATAAAAAGTTTTATTTTTTTTTTTCATTTTTTTTTACCGTGGAGTTACCCATTTTTACATCGGTGTGTAAAAAAATTTTAGAATTCACATTTTACGTCGATGTTCTCACGGTTCTTCCAACTCGAGCTAGTTTTCATTTGAACCTAATCCTATATATATAAATATATATATATATATATATATGTGTGTGTGTGTGTGTGTGTGTGTCTAAAACTAAAAAAATAGTGTTGTACATACATGTTTTGTAATGTACATATATATGCAAATGTGTAGATCGTATATGTCTTAATGGACCATATTGAACCTTAGTGAATCACAATGGATACTAATAGATAATATATGTCTTAATGGACCATATTGGTCTTAATGGATAAATGGATAATTGTAGATCATACATGTCTTAATGGTTCACAATGGACAATAGTAGATCACACATGTCTTAATTACCATATGGGCCTTAATGGATTACAATGGAAAATGATAAATCATACATGTCTTAATAGATCATATTAGGCCTTAATGGATCACAATGGACAATAGTAAACCATATATATTTTAAGCGATCATATTGGGCCTTTATGGAACACAGTGGATATTAGTATACCATATATGTCTTAATGGACCATGTTGGGCCTTAATGGATCACAATAGACAATAGTGGATCATATATGTCTTAATAGACCATATTGGGCCTTATCATAATGGACAATGGTATATTATATACGTCTTAATAAATCATATTGGGCCTTAATGGACAATGGTAAACCATATATGTCTTAATGGACCGTATTAGGCCTTAATGGATCACAATTGACAATAGTAGATCATATATGTCTTAATGGACCATATTTGGTCGTAACGGATCACAATGGACAGTGGTAGATCATATATGTCTTAATCAACCATATTGGGCTTTAGTGTATCACAATTGACAATGCTAGATCATATATGTCTTAACGATCATATTGGGTTATAATGGATCACAATGGATGATGGTAGATCATTATGTCTTAATTGACTATATTGGGCCTTAATGGATTACAATGGATAATGGTAGATCATATATGTCTTAATGGACGATAATGGCAATAGTAGATCATATTTTTCTTAATGGATTATAAGGGTTAATATTAGATCACACATGTCTTAATGGCCCATATTGGACCTTAATAGATCACAATGGGTAATTGTAAGTCATATTGAGTCTTAATGGATCACATTGGGCAATAGTAGTAGATGATACATGTCTTTATAGATCGTATTTGGTCTTAATGGATCACAATGGGCATTAGTATATCATACATTTTGCCTTGATGGATCTATTTTGCCTTGATGGATCATAATGGGCAAAGGTAAATCATATATGTCTTAATGAATCATATTGGGCCTTAATGGATCACAATGGGAAATAGTAGATCTCACGTGTCTTAATCAAGGTTGCGCTAGGCGCTAGGCAGGCGGTGAGGTCCAGCCTAGGGACTAGTCGGGACTAGGCGAAAATTAGGCGGAATTAGGCGTTTTGGTATTTTATACGTATTTTATATATATATATACACAAATTTAGGTGTTTTTTGAAAATATGTTAAGATATATACACATAATACTTAGAAATACTTAGATATATACACATAATACTAAGAAATACTTAGAAATTTAATTAAAAAAAATAAAAAAAACCACCGCCTAGGCTCCGCCTAAAGGCCAAAACGCCCAGGAAACCGACTAGGGCTAAATTCCGATATTTGTGTCCACCTAGCGCTTAGGCCGCTTTTACAGCACGTCAAATTCCAATTAACATGAAGAATAATGAAGAAGACACCGAGTATGTATTTTTGTAAAACAAAGGCAAAAGTACAAAAATAATCGCTAGGTTAACATTTATTCTTACTCTGTTAGACATTTGGATGAATCTGCCAATAGTTTAAAACTTCAGTGTTTTAGTTGAGAATTTGTTTTTGAATGAATCTAACAAAAATGTGTAAACTTGAGAATCGATTTTAAGCTATTCACTCTATAAAAAAGAAGATGTTTTATGTGTTTTCTTTATAGCCAAAAATTAAAATAAAATGAAAAACAAAATCAAACATATAGTACTGAAGTTTACCTTTTCTTACATGTGCCCTGAAAGGTACCAAAATCATTAGCAATCCAGAAAACTAAATGCACGGCACAGGATTACAGGAAAAACACTTCTACTGTAAGAAATAAATGCTTTACCAAACAAAACAACAAAATACTATGCTATAGTAACTTAAATTCGACGTAATAAATTTACAGCATTTTAAGTCACTATATCCCTCACTTTACTGATAAGTAATGAACAAAATTGATTAGAAATTCACTAAATGGTATGTACCAGTCTCATTTAATTTATTAGTTCATTTTTAAATTAATAATGTAGTACTATCAGCAAGGGCGTAGCTTTATAGGGGCAGGGAGGGCGACCGATCCCTCGAAATTTTCGCTCAAAAGTTTCAATTATATGGTATCCGTATAAATTTTTTTTGTATATACAATTTCGACCCCCGTAACCGGTAATTTCTGACCCCCTGAAATTTCCACTTAAACCTTGCCACTGACTATCAACATATGTTTCTAAAACAAAATAGTTAGTAAAAACAAGAATAATGTGATAGTATGAACTAGGTCAGTAGGTTGCTCTAATAGAAGCACCAGGTCCGTTTTTTTTTTCTCATGACAGTTTCCATCCTAATGTTGATTAAAGGAAATGCGTCTTCTTCTTTATCTCGTCTAAAAGTAGTATAGTCAAGATATGATCTATTTAATTGTTCGACATTAAACCAATATGTCACTCGGGTTAATTGCTCGTATTTTCAACTTTAAATATAAAATAAGTATTGAAAATACAAGACTAATGTTTCGTAATACACTTTTCAATGCTCTTAACATATACACAAGTTGAACGCTAGTTTTGATTTGCAACATGGAAATGAGATAGACAAGCTGACATATGAGAATTACATGGTTGAGACATCAGCTACAGTCATCTCCGACTTGTGCACTTACTCGTTGGTGTGACATGGGTGCTATATATCTCTACGTCGATGATTATCATAAAAAAAATAATACGATCTTGTATCTTTGATTTAGATGTTAGGTACTGAAATATCAAAATAAAAGGTGGATGAAAAATAAAGGCCAACAACACAATCCATGAAACATGCCCAAGCAAGGCCAATGACCCATGTAATAACAATCATAGGTTTTCTTCAAACTTGAAACAAAGACTTTAGAATATGTAAAATCTCTTTCACATGGCTGGTTGCTTTAAAGTCTTGTAAGGATATGCCCACCTCCTATTTAATTTACATTTTACATTACACATAAGATACATTTGTTTTTTGTTTTTGATATATAGTTTAGTCAAATCTTTGTTGGTACTGGGTCCTATTTCAACTACTTTGAATGGAAAATAAAATGAAATACTTTCAGATTCTATTCCATTAGATGACATGTCACATGAGTCATGTTTTCACAAACAGTTAATCGCCAGCATGAACCATCGATAACGGACAATCAAATTGTTGTTGGATCTTTAACTTGGTGGTTGAGTCGTTTGGCCCTAAGCCAATGGATGATAATTGTGACTTGGGTCTTAATTAATACGGGTGTTCATTTACCTCATAAAAAAAACACACAAGAACAAAATTTATATTCATTTAGCTAAAATGAACGAACCTTAACAAATGGTCTCATTAGTTTGTTAACTATGTACATTTAGCTAAATGAATTAATGAACCTGAACAAATGTCTCATTAGTTTGTTTATGCACCTTCCATTATTTTTTTTACATTTATATTAATTTATGTACTTTAATTTATTTTTGTTTGTCTATTTATGTTTGTTAATGTTCATTCATGTATACTAATTTCCTACTTAATTAAACATTAACCTATCAACTTAGTTAAATGGTAATTGTAGTATGCTTTAATTTATGTTTACTTTAAGTTTAATCAATTTGTGTTTACTTATGTTTGTTTGTGTTCATTTACTTAGGTGTTCATCCGTTTGTCCGGTGGAAGTTAAATGAAGGAAAGTACACATGTCCGGTTTAAATTCATTTGGTTCTTTACATATATGTTTAGAGTTAATAACACGTTTGATCCTTGAATAAACCCAACGTGACTAACCAAAATCTATTGGAATAATTTGTTATGTATTGGCGAATCAAAATCAAATTTATTAATCAAAGTAAATGTTGGTCAACCAAAATTATACTTGAACACTTAAGCACATAATTGAACAAATTTAAAACACTAAAACCAAGTATGACCTAATAATGTTTATTAGGCCCAAGTATGACTTGCAAGACATGTGTGATTCCTTTTAAGTCATTACGACTTATATTGTCAACGTTGGTTATTTAAAGTCAAACGTTGTGAAACATAGTCGATCTTAAGGATAATAAAATATAACTCTCCCTTACTCAAAGTTTATAACAATCAACACATAGTCAAAGTTGGTTAATCATGAACATAGTTAATCAAATCTAACACAACATACCGTAATATGAGTTATTTAGGCCAATCAAACCCCATCAAGAGCATTACCAACAGGACCACATAATCCAAAAAAAAAAAACACACACACAAAACGAATAAAATATTGTATATTTTTAGTTCTCATGGAAAAATCCTAACGACATATGTTGGTGATTACCAACGGACCCAAAAATCTATAAAAACATTTTTTTAGTTGTTGTTACTAATCTAGATGTCTCCATCTTACTATTTTAGATATATTATTATACTTCATATTTCACAAATGAAAAACTTCAGTTCTAAAAATAAAAGGTACGGCTAATATTGGGTTGATAGTGGTCAATCATGATCTATTATAGTCAATGAGGTTAAGCTTGGGTAGTTGGTTCAATGATTGCCCATTAGGGTTAATTACGGTCAATAAGGGTTAGTTAGGGTTATATTTTGTCAATTAGGGTTAATGCTTGTCTATTAGGGTCAATGATGATTAAATAGGGTTAATATTGATCAAACATGGTTTGTTAGTATCATCATATGTTAGCTAGATCCAACTAGGCCCAATAGTGATCAATAATGGTTAAAGATGGTATGTTTGGGTCAATGGTGGTCTATTAGGGTCAATAATGGTCGCTTACAGTAAATGACGGTCAATCAGGGCTAATATGTCTCATTAAGACATGCATAACTCATTATAATGCAGTAAGACAAGCAATTAACCATTATAACCCCGAATCAACACTTTTATCCAAAACTGCGACACGAGAAAGAGAAAGGCGGCGCGTGACAACTCGATGGTGGTGCTAAGCTGGTGTCTGCAAGTGAGAGTCAAGGGATAGATAGGGGCGTCGATGTGGATTGGGATTAGATCTAGTGTTTTGATATCATGATTCTTTTATAACCATTTTATTTACATAATCTACCCCTAATCTAATATGGTGGTGAATTGTGGTCAGCCATAACGATTTTTTTTATCATACTTGTAAACGCATTTTTTTCATACGTAACAATTGCAGTGCATTTAAGTTTTTTATATTCTTAAAAATAAATGATACTGTATTATATTTAAGTTGTTATTTCATATTCTTAAGACTATAACCCCCACCGTATGGTGGAGTGGTTATGTGGATGAACGACAAAGAGCTAGGACCGGTTAGGTCCCAAGTTCGAATCTTGACACACTCAAGGCAATGATGGGGATAGCTTGGCCTTCCCGGTGGAGGGAGTTCGAATCTAAGCTGACCGGTTTCATATGGCCGTTACTCTAGTGGGCGACAGTTAACCTGAGCTCGTGTAGAGGCAGTACGGTTTTCGGGCGGGAGCCGTTAACAGCCCACACTACTACCAGCGTGGACCCGGTTCAGACAACATAGACTCAAGAGTGAAGGGTCAGGGCCTGCATAAGTAGGTACGCCAACTTCTAAGGAAAAGAAAGTTGTCTACCAAAAAAAAATATTCTTAAGACTATATTTACAATTAATTATAAGCAAAATGTTGAAAATAAATTTGTTCCCGCCTTTCCCCAAATTTTGTGATTTCCCTCCCAATACAAACACAATTCACTTATTCAACCTCCTCCCGCCAATCGACTTCGTGCCTATTTCAAATACCTATTTTTACTCCCACCTTTCATACTCGTGAACCCCCCAATTGTTTTCTTCTCACGAAATCCATGCATCGGTGGTGCTTCACAATGAACCAAAGTGCAGAGAACTTGCGATTTATTTTACCACGATGTATATAGATGGGATGGAGATGGAATTTTCGAGTCTGATGTGTGTTATATCAGAAGAAAGCATGATGGAAGTTAATTAAACAAAACAGGTATATACTTTACTTGATAATTACAGTTGTCTTATTTATAGTGATGTGGCTTTAAGTTTTATGAGTTGGAACTCGAGATTGAAGCATTATAATTCCAAATTCAAACAATGTTGCTTCAATTTCAATTCCAAAATTTCAGTAGTAATAATATATAGCATATTGATGATTTGATTGTATTATGTTTGCTCACTCCTTGTAGGTTTTTAATCATGAATTCATCATAATGTTCTTCATGGTGTAAGTAGTCAATTGAAACCTAAAATTAAACACTATCAACCATTTGCAACTGCAGGTGCTAGAACATGGAAATGCAACAAAAACTTACTAGAGGTAAAATACTCGAGGCACAAGTTTAGTCAAATAAGCAACTTAAATATTACATGTATTTATGCATTATAAATTTGATCCTTTTATTTGGTGTTTGCAGACATACCATCCCATGACAAAAGCTAGCGTCATTTCACGGAAACATGAAAGTTGCAGTTTAATTTTCTTTTGCTTTATTAATTTATTTTCCCATTATGTATATAGTAAACCTTGTTGGGGTATGTAGTGAATTTACGTAACAATTGATACATAGTGTTGAATTTATATAAGTCAAATTTCTCTTGTTCCATGGGAATTTGAATATGTATTGTTTACATTAAATATACAAATATAAATTCTTTAACATTCTATAGCAAAAAATTTAGCAAAAAAAATTATGAAAATTCCATGGCTAATTCTATAGCAAAAAGCCATCCAAAATTTTGTAGCTAAATGTATAGCTCAAGCCTGAAGCCAAATGTGTCGCAAATACTTCGGTAGCAAACTATAAAAAAATCTATAGCAAATCCTTTGGTAGCTAAAATTCAGTAGCTAAAAATCTGTTCCAAAATCCGTAGCAAACGTTTTTTCGTAGCGAGTTGTAACTAAGATAGCGACGGCCCTATTTGTAGCTAAAACCGTCGCAAAATGATTTCGGTAGCTACAATCCATAGCAAATAAATTAGCGACGAGACTTATAGCTACGAACTAAATCGGTAGCAAATTCGTAGCAAAAGGGGTGTTTGCTATGGATTCGCTACCGATTTGGCCGAAGCAAATGCCAGTTTTTGTAGTAGTGAAAGTTAATTTTAAGAAAACTTCATTACAAAGAAACTTTAGTAAATCATGAAATATAGAATTGAAGATTCTATTTTCACTTTAAAACAAGTTGTTAGATTATATTGACTTTGGCATACATATAGTAAAACCTAAACAAAACAAAACATGATCACCAATATTCATTTGTTTGTGTAATTGTGTGTGCAATTTTCATGATGAACTGCTGATATTAATCACATTGAAAAGTATGCCCCAACAAACAAAGATAAACAAACAAAGATACTAGGATATGGACATTTAGGAGGCTTCTTTACAACATATCAAGTCTTTGGGACATAAATAAAATTAAAAAAAGAAAAAGAAACTCTATAACAGAAAAAACAGTGGACTTCTAGGAAAACGAAAATTAAATGCAACAGTAATTTACCAAATCAGTCCCCAAAGTTTCACAAACATCCAATTCAACTCTCACAAACTAGTACCCTTTTGTTTCTTTTCTAAGTACAAAGTAATGATAAATAGACACCAGTCACACTGTCACACCACCATAATGCTTGCGCTCTAGAAGGCAAAACAGTTCTTCAGCCTTTACTTTTTTTTCTTTACCTTTTTACACTTTTCAGCTTTCAACTTGTCATTGATCATCTTCACCTTCAAAAGCAAAGCCTTTTTACCAACCCTGCATTCATATTCAGTTTATGTTATTACATACATGATGGGGGCCTTATTTAGATTATAGATACTTCGAGGACAAGCTATTTACCAAAACACCCTCTTGACATATAAACATGAGGTCATGTTTTGAGGGCAAATGTGTAAATTTAGTCTAAATGGATTCGGTTAGCTATTTACCAAAACACCCTCTTGACATATAAACATGAGGTAATGTTTTGAGGGCAAATGTGTAAATTTAGTCTAAACGGATTCGGTTCAGTGTCTGGCTTAAAGCCGTGTCAGTGTTTAGTTAAAAGGGTCCTAAACCTGTGTCCATGTTTAGTTAAAAGGGTCGTGTTTGGATTGACTTAGCAGATTTAGGGGTTGAACTACCATTATCATTGTTTAGACAAGAAAAGATTTAGGGGTTGAACTACCATTATCATTGTTTAGACAAGAAAAGCATACCCTTTATTAGGGGTGTTCAGAAAAAACCGCAAACCAAATAAAAACCGAAAACCAAACAGTAACCGTAACCGGAAAAACCAATCCGAACAACGAATTTGGTGTTTGGTTTGGTTTTAACCGAAACCGAATTGCTTATTCGATGTTTGGTTTGGTTTTTGGTTCTACATTTTTTTTATTTGGTTTATTTGGATAACCGAATAAACCGGTAAAATAATTAATTATTAAATAAAAATAATAATATTTAATAACTCATATATAATATATAAGCCCAAAATATTAAACCCAACCCAAAATAAATAAAGCCCACCAATTTATAGAGGTAATAATATCAGTATAAACTAGTAAACTAAGGTTCATTTTACTATTTCTAATTTTTTTAATGTTTCTGTTTGCGTGGTTTGATTTTTTGGTTTATATTTATTGCAAACTTTCTTTTCGGATTTTGGAACATATAGGTATATAAGTTAGAGAAAACAAAACGTCGTTTCAATTTGGTTTGTTTGGTTGAATTTGGTTTGTTTGGTTTAAACCGAAACCTAACCGAATTCAATTTGGTTTGGTTTTCATATTCCTAATTTGGTTTGGTTTGGTTTTTGGTTTGAGGTACAAAATTTTGAAAACCGAATAAACCGAACCAAATAAACCGTAAACCGAACCAATGAACACCCATACCCTTTATGTTAGTTTAGAGGCGGTTTGCTTAAATGCAACGGTGGGAGCAATACGTTGACTCCTACTCTGATGTTCCAACACGAGTTCTCCAGCAAACCATTCAAGTTTCTCGTAATTTGTCTGGTTCCCAATCCTCTTACCACCAAACAACACGGATTCAACGTTTTTTTTGCTTCAACATTTCATCAGCTATGTTAACAAGTGTCTTTACATTGCTTGGACTAGGATCCGAATCAACATTGGGTCCGAATCGGCCCATACTTGAACCGTTTGCCTAAGAGACAAAAAATTTAGAGTCACACTTGTACAAAGTCGTTAAACACATAATATTAAATGTAAATTATATGGGTGTTTTCGAATTGTCTAGTTGCTACCAACCGAATAGATATCCGTGAATTATCAAGAAAACAACAAACACAGAAACTGCTTTATGAAGCACACCAATTGGCTGTTTTTTGATGTCCAGACATACAATGATACAAAGACACCATTACTAGAAAACAAATAAAAAGGTAAATGCGGAAATTGTATTTTTATGTCATAAAAAAATTAACGAAAAAACATGATCATCATATCATTTCCAATGCTCATATGACTTAAGCATCAAGCATGTATACACACGTATGAAATCATTTTTATCTGAAACCGATAATGTATGCTATAGGTTATATAGTATCTTATATTCCTTTTTGTGTGTTAATTAATAATACTATTTTTATGAAATTAAAATACACAAATGAAAATTTTTCTCAATCCGTATGCTACAGAAAAACATGGGTTATGACCCAAAAAAACATCTTTTTCAATAAATGTGTTATCTTTTCAAAGTTTGATGACATTGACAAGATACAGACCAAAGTTTAATATATATTTAAAAAGAAAATTAAATGGAATTAAATTACGTAATTGAATTTAATCTTGTGTTATTATTATTAAAACAAAAATTAGATTAAATAAATAGCTGATAGATCAACAAAACAAACATGTGACAAAGAGTTAACACATGGAATACACCATGTAACACATATATTTCTTACACTAGTTGAAAAGTTTTAAGAGTAGATTTAGAGTGTTTGAATTAACGGTTTTTATGAGAGCATAGATTATACCTGAATACGAATGTAGTTATTAAAATGACTCTGACCGAAAGCCATGGCCACCGCATGATCCACCATGTCAGCCGAGCTATCACCGGAAATTCGAGCCAAGGGACGAGCCCAATCTTTACCCTTCCACCCTTTAACTTGTTCATAATCATACTTTCCTTCTAAAGACTGGCCCGTCCCTAATGAAAGTACCAAAAGGTCCTCTACACCACGCACGAATGGAAACTCTTGTTTGTTATGCAACACGTGAGTAATCGCAGCCGCGGTAGGATTACTCATAGCCAACCCACCACCAACCGCCATGCACCTTGTTTTTCCATCCACAGACTTCATCAACACCGGCTCAAACAAACCCGGATCAGTTGACGTGGCACAACAAACCTCCCATAACCGAAAGTCAAAGCCGTCAGCTTCCAAACCATCAGCTCGAGAAAACAAAAAAGGAGCCGAGCTAGAAAGATCATAACATGGAATCAAAACCGGCTTTAAAGTATCTTTTAAAGTCAAACTCCGCCCGTTGACCACAAACAATTCTTTCATTACCTTTTCTATCCCCACCGCATTATGCCCTAAACCGTCATTCCCACCACCGCGTCCAAATATTCTTTTCCACAAACCACCGCCACCACCGTCACCATACAATCGCTTCCCTCTCTCCACCAAAAACCGCCACGTGTCCTCCGCTTCAAAAATCGGCACCTTCCTATCCTCGCTTCCAAACAACATCGCCGTGAAGACACCTCCGACACCGGTACCCGCAGCGACATCGATATAATCGGCGATTCTCGCATTCGGATTACCGGATTTTTGTTTTAAAGCATTTTCGAGGTAATGTAACGCTTTTCCGGCGAGAATATTCCGCATTCCACCACCGTCGATCGAGAGTATACAGATTTTGCCTCTTTGATTGTTAACCGATTGAACGACGTCGTTAACCGGTTTCCAGAGCTGCTGTTCGTCGTAACCGAATAAGAACTTGCTTTCAAGGATAGAGAAGATTTCGTAACTGAGCTTATTGTTGTCGATGCTTTGCTCTTGTAGCAGTTCCAGTGATTCATGATTAGAATCCATGAATATTGTAAATGTAATATTGTAATAATAATAATATTAATAGGAATAATGATAATAATAATAATAATATGTCTACTTCTGCATTCAATATCTTCTGGAGAGATATAGCTTTCAATTGTTTTGCCAGCTTTCACAGCATCAACCAGAAGAAGAAGAATTTTAGGAAAATAATTTCCCGCCAAATAACAAAACAATAATAGTAATAATAATAATCAAGTTCTTCTTATTCTTAAGCACAATCAATGTAGTGTAGAAAAGTGACGTAAGAGAGGGTTAGAACATAGTGATGGTTTGCAGAATATATGTATTGTTATAGATTTTGATATTTATATCAAACGCTAGAGGCATCCATCCACCAACAACCAAATAAATAAATAAATAAATAAATAATAATAATTTCTTTAACAAACGAACAAGAACAAGGCCTTATTCGTGTTTGTTCGGTTCGTTTGCAGCCCTACTCACTCGGCTATAATGACATATGCTTCTATTTAGTTATTGTAAGTTCTTTCGAACAGCAATTATTGTAATGATTTGTAGACAACAAAAAACTTATGTACAAACAATAAACTATGATTTATAAACCATTAGTTTATTGCATATCGTCAATTTTATATGTTAATAATCACCTAACATAATTGACATGATGCATCTTTTTTCATAAACAAAATGCACAAAAATAATAGAATAAGAGTTCAAACTGTTGGTATGATTATTATTAACATATTAAAAGATTTCGAACGTTGGGTTTTAATTTAGGATTATCAAACATAATTTTGATTTTGAAAATACTAATTTATTGTTAAAGTAACAATTATAATTACAAAGATGATCATGTGTTTTGCTTTCTATCTTCCATCGGCTTGTTAGCTTTATATACTGTACTCCAACGTGAAATATCAAATAGTTATATGTAATATATGAAATATAAACAATTAGAATTACATAGTTCTCGTAGTTTTTTTAGTTAAAAGTAATATATGAAATATAAACAATTAGAATTACATAGTTCTCGTAGTTTTTTCTTTTAGTTAAAATTGGTTCTTTTTTACCGGTGTTGGCAATAGTAAGTAAAATGTTACAAGATGGTTAGAATTATACTTTTTATATCACATATATTTAAATTGCATGGTCCACGGATCATGCAATTTAAGTTTGCATACCTTATCTTTGTACGACAAGGAACAATGTGTCAATCACCCTGACACCGGGAGATGTGGCCAAGTGTGACTACTCGATCACCGCCAGCCCCTTGGCTCTCCATGATGCGCGGAAACCCGACCTCCACCCGCCCGAATGTACGACAGTGGAACAATCAGTAAAACCTCGCCTCCCATACGTGTCAAACCGAGACCACCCATATTCGCTCTTCACCTGAATGTCCACCACAAAGGTGGGGGCTAAGTTGGCATACCTTAACTTTTAATAGAATAACAAAACTCACCGTGTGTTTAACTTGACAAAAACCAATTTTCTAACTTCACAAAAATGACATTCTTACTTTCTAAAATGATAAAAAAAAAAAAAAAAAAACTCCATACTTTATAACTTTTATTCCGCCCTTAAACTTTTGATATGTAACCTATTATACCCTAAAACTTTTGACATGACCCGTCAGGTTTCCAAGCTTCGAACTTACCCTAAAACTAATTTCTTACATTTTACTTTTATGGACGTGTCGGTATAAATTCGAGTTTGCCTACGCCTTAATTTTTTGTTTGAAAATGAGTCGAGTCAATTATAAAATGTTATGGTTTGACGCAAATGTTGTTTGGAAACAAATCGGATCAAACGTAATACGTTTTGATTCGACGGTGTAAATTTGAGTTACCAAACGTTTTGATGTAAATTTAGTTCGGAAACGAGTCTGATCAATCATAATCTCATACGTTATGATTTCGCGTACTGTGCCGCCACAATGCACGCCACGTAAAAAAATAATTAATTTTAATATTCTCTGAGTCTTGATTTTAATATTCATGATTAATGTAATTCTTTTATGTTTGTTCTTCTAACCGGTCATTAGTTCATGTGTAACTTAATTTAATTTTTATAAGGAAATCATCAATGTTATTATTTTTTTTAACGGCTAAATCTTTCTCTCCTTTAAATACACATTTTTGTTTTTTATGAGACTTGAACTTTCAATCTCTCTTTTAAAACATCAACACCTACCGTTAAAAAAAACGCAACACTTTTACGACCACACCACAAAACATACACATCATCAATATTATTTAAATATCAATCATTGTCATGTTTTTTTCTTTTGAAAATAAGTAATGATTAGACTTTAATTCATGTCATGACTTTCTTCCTACATACCCCATCTTCATTAACATGCAAGAGCGATCTTGAACCATACTCGTTTAATTAACCATAAATCCATAACTGCTTCATAAAACTAGTAATGTTCAATAGCAACACTACACCTATGTTTTAATGTTATGTTTGAAGAGTTCCGCGAACCATACTTTTATGGACGAAAACCATGTTATAGGTGGTTTATGATTTTCGGAGCCAAATTTCCTAGTATGGGCCCTTTGACCTTAATGTATAAACAACAATAATAATTTAATCAATTTACGTGTTAAATTAGTCGTTTAATTTCAATTGTATTATGTAAATTTTAATTTTTCAAGATTTTAGAGTAATTATTACATTTTAGAATTTTAGGTTTCATGTACTGATTTTACATCAAATCTCATTTCAAACTACCAATAAAACTGAATTAATAACTTTTTATACAACTATTTAAAGTTTAAAGTTTAACGGTCCTGCTCGTTAACAGGTCTGTGGGGACTAAACGGTTTGGGTCATTAACAGGAATGTTCCGGTCGAAACGGTTTGTATCCTTAACTAGCCCAATCAGATCGAAACGAACCGGGTCGTTAACAGGCCCATGTAGGTTCTCTAATGGGCCTATTCAGGTCGTTAACGGCTCGGTCCGATCGATATTATTTTTTTTAGTTTAATATTTTTAGGTTATCCTGATCCGAACCCATTTTGACATGAACCCATCCTAACCCTTTTTTTTCTAATTTACTCATCTTGACCCATATCCCATCATAACCCACACCCAATACAATCTATATATGTATCTATATCTACGATTGAGGTGGAGACACATGTCACTTGGTGAAGCCATCCCCACCCTTGAATTTTCGCCAAAAATCTTAGGGTAAAAATAACTCAATATTTATTAATTTAAATCCTTATCTTTACAATGTAATAAATAAAATCTTAAGATTATCTTAATTATCTCTCGTATGAAATAATATTATTAAATGGTAATTTCACGTTTATCTCTAATTTATTTAATTTGTTTTTCTTAACGAATTCTTTTTATATTTCTGCTTTATTAAAAAACATTTACTATTTTATTAATCCAACCTCATGTAATATGAAATTTTCTAACTTAATAATAAATAAAAACCTAAAAAAGAATGTTGTAACCTGTGTGATACACAAGTTTCTAATAAAAAAATTTACGCTAAATGAAACTATAAAGTGGAGTTATGTTTTCATCCAGAGCAGAATAGATCAAAATCAGTCGTTTCTAAAAGTGCTACACATTCAAGACCACCACCTCAGTCATGCCCTGCAATGGTTGCATCTGCCTCTGCTTCTGATCCAAACGTACATTCTCTCTTTAATATACATTTTCATTTTTGTTCACATGATTAGAATTATTTTTTTATCATATTATTGTACATTTATTTCTATTCTACATTGTAACACACGTTTGTAACTTGATATTTTTTGTTTATTCCGAAAAGCTTTCAAGATATAACCTAGTAGCTTCAATATACTATAAAACCTAGTAGCTTCAATATACTATAATACCTTTTTATATACTATTAACTCAAATACAATAACTTTTTATATACTATTAACTCAAATACAATAGCTTCAATATACAATAACTTTTTATATCAACTATTTAAACATATAAAGTCCCACGTTCGATCTACATGTTTTAGGGGTTGTTTGGTTGATTAAGTGCTGAATCATTAAGATGGTCTGAATAGTTAAGAGGCTCTGAAGGGTTAAGAGCTGAATCATTCAGCATCCCTTATTAGCTTAATGGTTCAGCACTTAATCATTCCATTTAGATGCTGAAACAAACAGTCTGAATGCTGAATGATTCAGACCTGAATAGTTAAGAGGCTGATTAAGAGGCTACCAAACAGCCCCTTAGTCTTTCCAAATGTCATTAAATTATAACTCCAAATGTCCAATAATTAACAAAGTAAATCAATCTTATTCACTTAACCAAAATAAGTGCTCAGTTAATAGCCTATATAACATCAAGAGAAAGTATATGGCACAAAGTTTATTAACGTAGAAAGGATAGGAAAACACCAGGGCATGACACGCGGAAACCATAGTTAAGGTTACTTAACCTAAACCCGATTGATTAAAAGGGTAATTCAGTCATTTTATTGTTTCATTAATCTCTGATCCAATCACAGTTCAATTCACGTTTCAATTATAATCGACAATAATTCAGATTCAATTCATGATCGATTAACTATTTTCGATTGACGATCAATTCAATTAACAATACTTTTATACAATTTTTATGATGCTCAGTTTTTTTTCATTTGATCAACAATTTTTTTAACGATTATGATTGACTTAGTTTTACATTTTGATTATATGTTGTTAATCACAATCAAGGATTGTGGATGTATTGTACAGACAGAAAGATATAGAGGATGGAATTTTGATTATCAGTAATATGATGAAGAAGAAAAAGATGCATAATGTGCGTTTATAATAAAGATCAAACGCATGCATGAAGTTCAATTATATGCATCAAACGCACGTATAGTGGTTCAAACGCACTCATCCAAAAAATCAAACTCACACATGCATTCTATAAAAAAAAATCTAGATCGAATAGCTCAAACAAATAATGAGTGCGTTTAAATATGCACTTGAAGAATTGATATGTGTGTTTGAATTAATATCTAGGGTTATGATTAAAGTTAAGTGCATTTGAAGAATTAATGTGTGTGTTTGAATTGTCTTTGAACAATTTAAGCGTGCGTTTTAGTTTATTCAAACAAACAATGAATGCGTTTATATATTCACTTACAACGAATTGTTCACCTTATCTAAAACCAATTATCACAAGCATGGTTGTGCTTAGGAATGAGCATGGTTATGCTTTTGGTTTTATGATTTCTAATGTGCGTTTCAAAATCACAAGCATGGTTGTGCTTGGGTGTGGCCTGATCGTGCTTATTCACAAGCATGGTTGTGCTTAGGATTGAGCATGGTTATGCTTTTGGTTTTATGATTTCTAACGTCCGTTTCAAAATGCTGAACATGTGTTTGTTTGTCAAAGCCAAATAATTTTAAAAAACGTTTAACACATATGTACGTGCGTTTAACACACTCTGTTATCACATCTTCTTCCTTTTCTTATGCAACTCCTGTTAACCTATTTGCTTTTGGTTTAATCACTCTTCTTGAAACACAATCGAAAGTATTTCACAACTATAACGAGCGTTTATTCATTACGTTGTTTTCTTTATCGTTTTCAGTATGATACTTTGTTTTATGATTTTTAGAATGAATCACTGTTCTTACATTTTCATTCAGTGTAATCGACTTTTATTTGTGTATTTTGATTGTGTTTAATCTTACGAAATGTTTTAATCGATTTGAAATTGTTTGAATTGAAGTTTTGATATGAAATCGTTTTGATTGAAGTTTCCATTTGAAATCGTTCAAAAAAAACTTTTGGACGTTTTTTTCTAATTTACCACTGGTTTGTTTAAGCCGGCCATAATTAAGGTTGTTAATTACCATCATGCCACCACATAAATCTAATGGTCAGGATTCCTTTCTATGCTTCTCACGTTAAGGAACATATGTACATTATCTCTCCCCTAACATCAAGGGGGAGTAAAACGCATATTTCTATAAAAACTTTCAAAGACACTGACGGCACAACAATTCTAACGTCAAGAATCACATACGGTCCGTTAAGTTTGTTTTATCCAGTAATCAACAGACGGAAAATGCATTTGTCAAAGTAAATTGTCCTTGACGGCACTTGAAAGTCGTGGGCTAGTTAACGGTGGACCAATTCTACGACGTTAGCAAAATGGATCCCACTAACTGGGTCAATGGGCCCACTTTTTTGTGTTAAAGTTGGTGACGTACTGTGGAAAGTTTTTACAATGCATGAGTATGACGACCTCTGAGTTACCAATTATTTACCCTTTTGTAGTTTTTTTAGGTCAAAACGTGAAATAGGAGGGTAAATAAACATGTAAATTTCGTACTTGGATACATTATGTGCCAAACGGCTTGCGTCTACGGGTTGTAGGCGAGGGAAGCTTAAGAAGGGTCTGGGGTGAGCCCACACTGTTTTGTGGCTCAGTAGTGTATTTACCTATTTTTGTCTAAAAATTTTGTATATATTAGGCCCGGACCCCATCAATTTGATTTGATTTGATATTATGTAAATTTGGGTCTCCTGACTTTAGGGCCCCCACTATCTTGAAATTCAAACTTCGCCACTGCCCACTAGTACTTGTAGGGTTGAAGTGTAGAACTTGACGTACAATATGGAATTTATATGATGCAAAGTCGTGTAAGATACACGGATATTTTTTTTGTTCGTGAGTTGATGCGAATGCAACTTGTTTTAACCTAATTATTTTTTGTCTTGCTTATTAATAATACTCTAATTTTATAAATTTACAACCGAAACGACACATGCGTAGTTAAATATCACTCATAGCAAAAGCTAGCGGTAATCTAAGAAGGGTGAGATGAAGACAAAATTTTCTCACAACAACCAATTCCATATAAAATAGCTTGTTAAATGCATGTACCTCTATGAAATTTCTCCTTTACCACTACTACAAAAGTGGTGATTTTGCTACAAAATTTTCCTATGGAAAAAAATACGTTACAAATTTTAACAAAGTTGCTACTCATTTGTGATGACAAAAGAACTCTAATATTATAAACAAATTTGTTACACAATAATGACAATTGACAAATACTTAGAAAATTACGTGTGAAATGAAATGAGAAGGAAATGCATTCCAAATTTTGTTTGTTTTTTTGTCACCTTATTCAAAATGTTTAAAATACCTCATTGATGGTTTATTTGTTCACGATGGATATTAACTTTGAGAGGACGTGCCAGTTTACGACAAGGAGTGATTTGACAGTGGCTGACATGTTGGTTGTTACACCACCTTGCTTGTACGCTATTCAGTGGCCAAAATTTTACCTTCAAACTAACATTCTTTAACCTTGAATTGTCATCAATCATAGTTATTAGCTACTAGGCTATATGGTATGGAATTGAGTCTCTAGGGACTTTATTGCGTCACGTCAACATCGGGTTCGATTGTCTCCTTCCAATAACACCCAAACAATAAAATAAAGCTTCCACTCCCCATGGACAATAGCGCTCCACCATCAACCTCTTGAATAGCCATGCATGTCCTACCACCGTCACCCGTTGAAGCTTGTTATTGTGGTGGCGAACAATCAACCCCCCCCCCCCCCCCCCCCAAGTAGTGTAGGTGCAATTAATTGTGAGTGGGGTGGGGGGCGCTAATGGTTGTTATGAGGTGGAGGGGGCGAGACCGGCCATACCGGGTAGTCTTATGTTTAAATTTTAAGACTATCCTCAGCACTACAGGCCTAGGGGTGTGGAGGAATTCGACGTAGCATCCAAGTGCACCACTTTTGCAGGAAACGGGTGTGGAGGACAATGTGTGGTTCGAACCACGCGTGCATGAGCTCTTTGTGTAACATGGGGGTATTCTTCCGAGCTGAGTCTGATGTGGGCGGTGGTCACGCCTAGGGCGTGTTGCACTACAAACGGTCTAAAAGCGTTCAGAGATCAAAACATATGAGTTACACCGTCACTAATTACACTAGGAAATCTTGGCCCTGCCATTGCATAGAACTAAACTACATCAAAATAGGATACACAGCATAGTTGTGATAATTTTTAATTTTGTTAGATAAAGTTTACTTAAAGATTTGTCTTGTTGTCATGTTGAAACATTGGTAAGAGCAAGTGGTGTTTTTGTACAAAAGCATCCTTTGGCTTACGTTCGTAACATGTACTCGTTTTTTTTGTCACATTCATGACAGAAATCAATAATAAACAAACAATTGTTTCAAGTTTGTATCCATCTTTTCATACCATTAAAAGTTAAAACTGAATGTATCGATGTGTCATATCATAGTGTTTGTGGAAAACAACAAATGTAGATGCAAACATACATAACGTGATGGATCGAGTCGGTAAACATCACTTTTCCTACTTTCGTATTATCACGAATGACTCGTAAAACCAAATGAAGATGATGCAAAAGGCGGAACCAGGACTCCAGTAAACCCGAAACCTAAACATCCCGTTAAAGAAGTCCTCCGAGACTTCATTGTAAAAAAGATAAGTTGTATCAGAGAAGAAAAAGACTTACAAAAAGATAAGTTCTTATAGAGAAGGAAAAAAAAAATATGAGTTAAAACTTTAAGTGTAGTCAATTATAAAAGAGGTGTGTTGAACAAAAAGTCACGCGACTACTATATTTTCAAAAAGAGTTATTGGATTTTAGTGACCCGAACTATCATATGTTGGTTGTTGCCGCTGTCACTCCCAACTAACCAATGGACCACTTGACAGGTTAATAACTGTATAAAACTTTTGGCGCTTGGAAATGGTCCTAATTGGGTCCGCTCACCCACAAAGAAGCCACATAGTTTCATTGTTATGGTAATAATAGTTTACCAAATATTGTCATATTGGATTCGATTAGGGGTAAACTATGAACGTGATTAACAAGCATAATGGTACTCTTAGTTCTCTGTTTGTGTGTTTATTTCCCTTTATAATTGATTAAGTAATAACGGTATTAGTGTCAATGATCGCTAGACAGTACAGATTACCAGAATTTCCTAGCAGCAATCACAACTTCACAAGGATTTGAGAACAATAACACGGCGAAACCCTTTTTAAATGCAAGAAGTACAAATGGCAAACAACACACGCAATAAGTAAATGAAGAAAGCGATTAAAGAACATGTGAGGTCTTCACTAAAATTAGAATAGAAAGTTGAGCAAACAAAAGAGTCTTCTAATAAACGACGAGTGATGGCGAAGAAGAAGTTTCCTTGGTTAAACGAAGCTTACAAAATTTAAGCAAGAATAGTAACCAACATTCCAATCGCGAAGATCCAATAGTTTTGATAACAAAAACCAAAGCAAATAGGAGTGACAATGATTTTGAAAGATTTGAGTTTCCAAAATTTCATGGTGCATGATAGAGACCGATTCGAGATGGTCAATCTCTCAAGTGACCCGTTGAGTGGGTTAGGCTCCAAAGAATATAGATAAAGAAGACTAGAGTTTTTTTCCAACAATTTTCTCTTCTCATTAAAAGAAATGCAAATTACAATATATAGACTAATAAAATTACTTGCTCCTAAATCTATGGAGTAAACTACTCAAACATGGGAAAATGGAAACGTGCGCTTTATTATCTCCTACTTGCATGCATGAATGAAACATGGATCCAATTGAATTAGCTAGCCATTTAGATATGAAATCACTTGGTCACGTAGGTTCAATTAGTTTAGCACGTATCAGTGCAGATGTCAGGATGATTGTACCATTGATGAAACTCCTAAACACCTAACGTTAAGGTACGCAATAGTCCACTTAGAAGGAAGCACTTTATAGCAACATCAATCATTTATGCAAAATGGGAGTTTTGATCTTAGAATTACCATGGAATAACTACATTTGGTCATATCAACAAGATTAACAAGCACTATGATTCAGGATGTTGTGGGGGCACTCACTGCACTTAAACAGACAAAAATATTATGTGAAAAAGTGATATTATGTGAAAAATATGTGGTAAGCAACTAAGCATGTTCCTGAATGGACTTGAGCCATGGATTTGTTGGCCAGCAAAGATATTCAAGCCTAAAAGTAATAGAAGGTGTTCCCAATGATGGTACTAACTCATAGCAACTTATTTTTACACTATAATGATACAAATAACACAAAGTGTATATAGAAAACACAAGCGCAAATGCGAACTAGAAACAAGGTCACATAAATTATAGAGACTAAAGAAAGAACCGTCGTTCAACGGATTTATGCTCGTTCTCATCATGCGTCTTGACTTTCCCCAGTTGTTTATTAGCAATTGTACATTTTTATGTTATCATATTTTTCAACCATGGTAGTAAAAAAACAATGCTTCAAAACGGTACTACGAGTATAAGTATTAAACTTGAAATAAATCACCAAAACGGGCATTTGGTCTAGTGGTATGATTCTCGCTTAGGGTGCGAGAGGTCCCGAGTTCAATTCTCGGAATGCCCCAAACAAATTTTATATTTTTGAAAATTTGTCGTTTTTTACATTTCATCATGAAATTTACTCACCTCAAGCTATAAAATAATAAAAAGGTCTGAAAATCAACAATCTGTACAATTTGTTTCCATTTTTAAGTCATATATGTAGTCCTTTACTCTTTTACTAAGGGCGTTTATTATATATATGATTCAAATTTATTGTGTATAATGGCTTAAATTTTAAGGTTCGCCTTTTAGATCCTTTAAAACTACATATAATAAGTTTGATTTCATTTTTTACAAGGACCTTACAACGTGGATGCATAATTCATTTCTTTAGCATTTGATATTTTTAAAATTTCATCTTAAAAACAAAATCGTAAAATGATTAGATGAAATATAGCCCTGTCATTGAAAGGCATTCTTAATCTCCCCAGCTGTTTATTAAAGCACTGAGCCCAACAACCAGTCCAAACCATGTGTAAACAGGCCCGAAAACTAGTGCGATCTTCTCTCTCAGTATAGACCCTAAAATCGATCTCGGCTCGTTCCGATACAAAGTTTTGCCCATCCTGTTTTGAGCCCTGGCCTTAACCCACTAACATGATAGTCAACTTTATTAAGATGGATGATAGGTTTTACAAAGAAAAACCTACAAAACTTCCAAGAACTCAAGATAAAGAATAGAGATCAAAGCACAAAGCTTTCTTTTAATAATTTTCTTCTTCCTATTTTACTGAACTCAAACATTCTTAAATACAAGATGCAAAATAAAAAGATGGTGAACGTGGCTAACTAAAACAAAGGAAATAACTTGCATGAAACATTATGCAAAGAACATGGAGGAAACATGGGTAACTAAAGATGAAGACTAGCATGCATTCATGCATAAAAGTAGGACACTCCAACGTGGGTATGTATCAATGGAATTTTGTTAAAAACATCGGTGAAGCTAAGTGGCTGAGTAAATTATCACACATTCACACATAGGGCTGGGCAAAGGGTCGGAACTGACCCGACCCGAACCCACCAGAACCATATACCTTTTTACTGTTGAAATTAGGAACCACGAACCGAACCTTAAAAGGCTGTGTGATTCCAGGTCCTAAAGGTTCTGATGGGTCAGGTAAAGGGTTTAACTCTCCAGAATCTTTTTAATGTAATAGGCCTTTACATGGTTATATATTCTTATTTTTTTGTCATGCTCGGAAAAGAAATCCTCCATATGATTCTAAACAATAGCCTTGAGTTTCCTTTTTAAGTCACTTTTCGTTTCTTGAATCATGTTTTCGTAACAATTTTGTCATTCTCATCACCCGAAACATTATGCGAATCTGTTATGTACACACACACACACACACCAGAGCAACATACCTAAATATTTACTTCAAATTGGATATGATAAACATATTATATAATATATCACATCTATACATATACATCAAGCCGAAAAATATTTCACGAAAAATACATTGTTATTCTTATAAATAACTAGCTTTTATCCCGGGGTTGAAAATATAACCATTCTAATAATACTAATACAAATAGTAATAATTATTACTCTTGTAATTAAATAAATAAAAAAATAACCTTGTTATAAGGTGACACCATGTGTTGCAGTGTTGCGCGATTCTTTCTCGTAGCTTCTCTTGATGAAGTATACCTATCCATCTTTAGAAAAGTAAAATTCCAATGATAGCATGGCGATTGGGCTAAATTTCAACATTGCATATAAGAACCTGGTTTAAAAGAAAAAACATGATTAATGAATAACCTGAACACTTTGTGTTTTTTTTTTCCTGTATGAACGAAACCCCATAAAAAATAGTCGTTTTTTTCTCCGTTTTTTATATAGCACTATGGTACTCGTTGGAAAGATAATAAAACGCTCGTTAATTTGGTGTAATTTTTTTTCTTTAAAAAATCTCGTATATAAAAGATATTAACGTTTAAAAATGATGGGAGGAAACATTAGAGAGAAAAATCTAAATTTGTTTTTAAATTCTTAAAGAGATTAGGGTTAGATAAGTGTAGGAGAATGGATAAAAACAAAATAAAAAAATAAATTAAAAACTCTCACCTTAACGTGCCACGTGGCACATTCAAAGGAGGGTTGAGGCATCCATTGAATGTCACCTCATCAATATTCAATTCTTTTATTATAAGTTACTAGCTTTTATCCCGGGAGCGTCCCGGGGTTGAAATATCTATTATGACATAATAAAAATCTAATATGACAACATAATTAATGATTTGTCAATACATGATTAATAATAATATTAATATTATTATTTATTTTGAACAAATCTCTGCCATGAGTTATCATATTCAAATATAAAAAAAATCTCTCCCTATGAAGTTATGTTTATCGTTTGTGATTTATTAGTAGAGTAAAATATATTTGAAAACAAAACCCCACAAAAATAGTCGTTTTTTTCCTTCGTTTTTTATATAGCACTATGGTACCCGTTGGAAAGATAATAAAATGCTCGTTAATTTGGTGTAATTTTTTTCTTTAAAAAATCTCGTATATAAAAGATATTAACGTTTAAAAGTTATGGGAGAAAACATGAGAGAGAATTTAATTTTGTTTTTAAATTCTTATCTTTTCCTAAAATAATTATAATATATATAGATTTATTAAAAAAACTTAAAAATTAAAAAATCCCACATGATGCCACGTGGCACATTCAAGGAGAGGGTTGAGGCCTCCATTGAATGACACATCATAATAAGTCAATTCTTTTACCACATGATGCCACGTGGCACATTCCAAGGAGAGGGTTGAGGCCTCCATTGAATGACACATCATAATAAGTCAATTCTTTTATTAATAGTTATAGATTATAGATTACTAGTAAGGTGCCCGCACGATGCGGCGGGGAACACAATAATTAGGTTAATGATTTTATGGATGTGCACAATGCGGTTCACTTTGGTTTTGAGCTACAGCCATACTCAAAACCAAAATATTCGATTAAGTATTGCAAAAACCTGTGTAGTGGGACTTATCCTAAGCAGTTCCAACCCTCACAACAATTTTGCCCAAAAAAAAAGTCTTATCAACTTTAACAATGAATGGACTCTATTATTTGTTTCAAATGCAAATGGTCGAAAGAAGAATAAAATAGATACAAGTTATTATCGCTAGGCACACTTTACAACGTAGTACTCGTTCATCGCTTTTATCTTTTGTTTAGTAAGAAGGTAAAAAACATTATTGCATCATTGGTGAGTTGACTGAGTTCGACCCATGTTGTCCTTTGACCTTAGCTAACCCGTATCCGGTTTCCATATGTTAATCACTACCCTAGCAATCTGAACAAAGCCATCCTGAAAACCCTAGCATGTTCAACCACCTTGCCTCACAATTGGGCGGTGAAAGTTTCGTTTCACCACAAGAAGCCAGCATCGATGCTTCAGTTTGACTCCGTATAAACCCCTGATAGCTACTTGCAACACCAGTTGCTCCCACTGATTCGGTCGCTGCTATTTCCAGAGGGTTGTATGTGACTGCTATCATCGGGAACCTGACCTTTGATCACTGGGATAGAACAAATAAGAGAAAACGAAACATAAGGTTTCACATCAGACCTGATGTTGATATTAAGCAGGATGTATCTGCACAGGAGAATTCGGATTCAACATAAAAACAAAAAAAATTAAGCGACATAAGAAAATGCGAAAGAAAGTGAAAAAATGAACATTTGTACCCTTAATAAAACAAGAAAGAAGTTTGTTGGCTTGCTTTACCTCATAGAAAAAAGAAAATGGAGATATGATTAGAAGCTTTAAAATGGTTTGAGGGAAGAACGATAAACCTGTAACTCAACCCTCCCAATGGATGGCTTATAAAGATTACCAATGTCAAACCTAGATCCCTTGCGTACGATCAATAATAAAAATTAAAGTTTAATGTTTTCTTGAAATATTAATTGAACCAGAAGTGCTACAGCATTACAAGTACCTCCATAGTGAACATTAGATAACTATTATTTGCATAGAGTAATGCATGAACACCAATAAAATGCACCAGATTTTGATTTGTTACCTAAGATGGGTCAATTTGGGTTCTAATTTATTTCCAAAAATGTCAAATGTATTAACTTAAAAATATTTTCTATAGCTAATGGAGATACTTTCGTAAGCTGTAACAATTCCGGGCGAAGGCGACCCACTTCTTCACTATAAACCACATCCATAATTTCTCAATCAATTCCTCTGTCAACCTATGAATTCGAGCTATATCTTCCCAATCTCAAATTGAAAATAATATGGAAAGAAGTGACAAATAATAAGAAGACTTCCAATGTAATCATTATTAGTTGGAGTTGCATTTAAACCTACATACAAAGATCTGGATAGAATATTACAAGAATAATCATGAAAGTGGCCATATTGTCGGGTGTGCTATATTTACCTTTGTAGTCAAATTAAACAAACAACAACTTGATAAAGTCTGATCGCAAATCTAAACATTAATATTCATAAAAGATATTAGCAATTAAAGAAAAACTATACCAGTTGGTTTCCTCCATACTGGTCCATGTCCAGAGAACAGGCACACTCGAACTATATCATTCCAAAAGCTATGCTCAGGTCCAACTACCAGGGAATCCAACCTACACAACGCAGAGAATTAAAAGTCAATCGCTATAAAAGCTCTAAATATATATTGAAGAGACCATGCATAAAAAATATTCATGTTTATGAGCATTCTATTTGCAGAATGCAAAAACCCAACCCGCCTTGGTGACTGCTTTTGCCATTATACACCGTCCAGCACCGTCTAGGTTAACCGTTGGACCGGAATGTACACTGCCACCAGTGCCTGCAGCATAGTGGGAAAAAGTGTATGAAAAGTAATTTGGAAATGAAAGTTTTCTTAATCTTACTTATAAACTTTAAAGCATCAAATGCATAGTTTTCATGCAAGATACTTATCAAGTCAATCTGTAATCATGGCAAGTTATAGAGCAAATCAAGTGTTTGATAAACATACCAGATTGAATCTCAGTCGGGCATAATCTTTGTTGGTTCCATCAAGTGTAGAAAAGTTAATGCAAACCCGGATTCATAATGGTCCGCTCGATTGTTGAACATATTAATACGGGGCACTACAACGCAGTTAGTAAAAATGTTTAAAACAAACTGAAAACCTCAACATAACAACTTAACTATATACCTATCAATTGATAAACTGGGTAAACAACCCTGCACGCATTCAATTCTCTCAATCCTCATCTTCAGCTTCATCTGTGCCAATGTCCTGCAAAAGCATTCCCAAAAATAAGGGGTATTTGGTCCCGTTTACTTGTGTTTTAACTTGAACACAAAGGATGAGTCAAAATCGTAAAAGACCCTTTTTAAATAAAAAAAAATAAAACAGAATATTATTTACCTTTTCATCATCCTTGTCATGAAAATCCTTTTCATCAACATCTATATTTGCAAAAAGATCAGCAGAAAAATAACTAATTATCACAATTTCCTTGGTAGGCTTTGATGGATTGTAGAGCTATGCAAGTTTGGCCTTGATTGTTACCAAGTGGAGAACACTTTTATTAGTTTATGTTTATATGTGTTTGAGATAGATACTTGACCTGGATTGGAGTTAGTACTAACTCACTAAATCATCCATATGATATTTTTTTGGAAATTCACTTTCATTCAACCAAACACTGGCCAATCCTCAAAGTGAGGACCGCCAAAAATAAACTATACCATATACAACGGCGATTTACGCCACTCAATCCAAGATAAATCCCTATACTTTGATCTATTTTGTAACCAAAAGTAAGAAAGACTTTTAATATTAGCAATGACACATCTTCCGATAAGTCCCGTAGTTTTGTACACCTGTAATAGATCCCTATTAGAAAAGGCAAGAATAGGGGGAAGTCCACACCAAGAACCAACAGCCTGGCGATTATCATTCATATGATATAACTTTATAATTTCTTTTATAGAGCTCTTACGTTTGAATTCGGACCCCCAAATAATGTATTACCAGAACTTGACAAAATTAGGGACGCATGTGTAACAAATAGCCAATTTCAGTAATAAAAACAACGACAAAAATAGTAATATACAGAAACACCTTTGGAAGGAAAATCCTAAACCAACATCAACACTCGTGGTCCAACATGGATCTATAGTTATTTTTCTACAAGAATCAAGGCAAAATGAAAAAATCTGTTTGTTGCAAATTATAAAATAACTAACCTGTTGAATACACAATGCAAAGATGAAAAGAAGAATTGCCAATTGATGAAACACAGATGCAGATTTAACACGGTGTATGATCAAGCAAAACACACACATTAATCGAACAAACTCCAAACCCAAACAATCTAAAATCAACACTGAATCCAGAATATGCAAAATCCACACATAATTACCGCATTCGGTCCTAAAGGGAGAACCTTTATGCTTACCCTGTGTCCTTGCGCGGCTCGATGTGAGAAAATTGATGGTTAAAACTCAATAATGCAGCGGCATCTGTTTCGACCGACTCCATTATCTGCTGTAGAGATGGAGCCCACTTTGTTCAACCATCTATGTCCTTGATTTGACAAAAAAAAATCCACCATGAAACCCTAAATATAGAATGTTGTTACCTTAAATCGTGATTAAGATACAATCAATCGGTATTAGTTGCTGCGATGATAATTGGTAAAATATCGCCCATGAATCATCCAACATCATAAGTGAAAGAGAAAGGCAGACCTACCAGGAGAATCTATACTATATCCATCACCATCTCCAAACTATACCACAATAAAAACCGTAACATCGTAACAAACTGTCAGGCTAAAATGCTGATAGTGTAAGCTCTCTAGAAACTGCCCCCGCAAACTACTGAATAATTGAAATGACATATTTGCCCATAAAAAACCTTTAATGCATGCATTGAGTGTTGTACTTTAAGCAATCAAACTTGTATTACTTAAGTTTTAAGAAGTCCTTGCCTCATGCATTATAATATAGTATAGATAAATATTTTTTTAATATTGTATTAATATTACGTGAAATGATTAAAATAACACGTAAAAAAGAATAGTGAAAAGACTAAAGAAGACTATTGTTTTCTTTTTTACGTTAACAATACATATCTATTGGATCATTTTTATAATTTGTAGTTTTTTTTATACATTATCAATCTATTAATAAGTCATGTCTAATTAAAATACAAACGGTCCTTGTGGTTCTTATATAAGAACCGTGGGTTTTAAACTGACCCGACCCGGAACCGATGATTCATTTAAATCTAGAACCGAAAACCGGCCCATATATTTAAAAAGGTTTGGATCTAAGGTTCTCACGGGTCAGATCCAAAGTTCTCGTAGATCCAAACCATGAAATGCTCACCCGTATTCACACAACTCTCCTTGAGTTCCTAGAGCACACAACTTGCCCGACCCAACTATTTGGGATGTAATTACAGCAAGTCTTGTTATATGGGTTTAGTATTGGACTTTATTAGTGGGCTTTGTACTATTGGGTCGGTGACACGAGCGATAATTGGATTTGAAAGAAGGGCATTTGATGCTTTTTTGTATTTACATATTTACAGTTTATCAAAACTACACAATTTTCTAGCTGGTTTTATTGTATTTACATACTAGTTTATTCTCTGGGTGCTTCCTGAGATATACAAATCTAATTTCAAGTAACAAAATATTTGTACCGTAAAAAGAGTAGTTCGTTTTTTCCATGAATTGTTTTTTGTAAATGATCAACACTCGATAACTCATAAAATCTACTTCTAATTTTACGCATGCACATCTTGCTCGAGTGAAGTCTTTGTACAAGTTTGTCACTTTCTCAAGACGTTCTAAAGCTGTAATGTGAACCTGGAAAAAGAACAACCAAATTGGTATAAAATGATATGTCATGATGATGATTGATTTAAGAGGAGTGTATGGTGGGATGATTAATTATCACTTATTAACTAGAGATTTACCTGAGTGAAGTCTGTGTACAACTTTATCACTTCCTCAACACATTCTAAAGCTACGATGTGAACCTGGAAAAAAAGCAACCAAATTAATATCAAATGATATGTCATGACGATGATGATGATCATGATGATGATAGACGATTCTAATGTGTAAAGTGAGCATATGTGAATATTGACATCATGTTCGATCTTTATTATGGTTAAACAATCGATCACATGGGTGACACTAAATAAAAACAATTAATAGGTAAGCAGTAAAGATCCATTTTGAAGATAAATACAAATGATATAACTGCTATCGACTTAAAAAATTGTAGGATGGTAACTTTTCATGTCTCCCGACTATTTTCTCTACTCGTATATAATTTAAGTATCTATTTCAATAATCACCATATGTCAGTCGATTTTAAAGTACATACATTAAAAACAATTTAATAGGCGATTTCAAATATAATACATTTTGATTCGATGATTAAGATCAAGTTTGTCTACGTTTTGACGTAAAGGGTCTATATTAATCTATACATAACCACGTCGCATAATCGGTGTAAATCCGCGTTCGTCTACATTTCGACTCAAAATTTGTGTATACTTTTTTCGTATAATTTTGGAGTTGTCTATGTTTCGACGTAAATTTTGCGCTCATTTTCATGCTTTATTTTGTATGTTACGTACGTATGACTCGTATCACATATTATACGTTATGATTTGACGGTATAAATTCAAGTTAGTCTACGTTTTAACTGTGCCGCACGCCTAGGTTAAAAAACACTAGTTTGAACATGAAAGTTGATAGTTGAGGGGCGTTGGAAGTCATTTATTAAAAGATGGATCGCATTGCGTCACTTGCAACAACACTTCCGACTAAAAGTCAAAAGCCTTTGCCCAATTCAGTAATTCACTCTCCATATACAAGATCATTAAGGTTAGTTCTTCACTTATTTGATCTGATCTTCTTTAGTTTTACACTTCAATTATTTGTATAATTCCCATGTAAAAGATTGAGGTAAATCCCATCAGACCATCATTAATGATCATATCCTTTTAATTATTATCTGGGTTTTGTTATTAAGTTCTGTTAGTACTGTAAAAACTGTTCATTTAATATATTTATGGTGTTTCTTGGTTGCACACCAGGTGTTCGATCAATTGCCTAAGTGAAATAGAATGAGAAATAAGTCAAAGGGATCGAGTGATGAGGTATCTAAGTCAGGGAAGGCGGTAACTGTCACAAAAATTAAGAATGTAGTGACTGCGAAGCGATCGGGTTATGTTATTTTGGCTTTGTTTATCTTGATTGCACACGGGGTATGGGCGGTTCATCGTTATCAGTTTGAGAGTTTGCCGGAGCCTCTTACGGCCCAACATGTGGGTAAAAGGGGTTTTCGGAGGTAGAGGCGATGAAGCATGTTGTAGAGCTGACTCAGCTGGGTCCTCATCCTGTTGGTTCGGATAAGTTGGAGCTTGGTTTGCAGGTATGGTATATATTTTAAGCGATTATACGACACACAAATATACACGCGTGTCTAATGTTTATTAACATGCCATAAATTTAATGTTGCCGTAGGCGATGGTAATATAGAAAATCAGGAAATGCAGGCCTAATAGAAGTTATATAAGTATGGAACTAGTAAACCTCATCCTAACTATCTATTTGCAATAATAAAGATACAATACAAAAGGATACACTTTATGCGATAATTATTTGATCGTAGAGAATTCCTAAAGTACACTACCAAACATAGTTATCAAAGGCGCCTCACGCCTGAGCCCTAGGTGCAAGGCGCAAAAATGTGAGGAACTGAGGAAAAAAAAGCGTGCTTAAGTGAAAAAAAAATTAAAAAATATATTATGTATTAGAATAATACTATTCTTCAAATAAAACACACGAAAGCTATTATATGACATTTAATTTCATCTAATTAATACCAATAGTGCTAAAATAGTGAAGATTGAAATGTAATTTCAAAATTTGAAAGTTCTGAAGTTCTAAAAGTTATAAACTGGATCAGAATTTTGGATGAAAGTTGCCTAAATCGGTATTATTGAAGCTTATATCATAGAGAAGATCAATAATTTTGCATTAAAAATAATAAAAAAAAATCGGTATTTAGTGTGCCTGGAGAGATTAACCATAAGTGCTATTAAAGGGCCTTGCTTGGAAAATGGGCCTAGGTGCATGAAACCAGTGGCGAAGGTTAGTGAGGGCAAGGGGGTGCCCCGACACTCACCGTTTTTTGGCTCAGTGGTGGAAGTTGGCTATTTTCATAGGTAATTTTTATATGGATTGAGTCCGGCCCCTACCAATTCGAAAAAATTGAGTCTAGCCCCCGCCGATTTTATCTTCAAGCTTCGCCACTGCATGAAGCGAGGGCTTTTAATAACTATGCTACCTAGTAACATTCCACGCATAGCAAAGCTATTGGTAGGGTCTGGTGAGGGTGGGATGAGGGCAAACCTTTCCTCTATCCTAGGAGATAGAGAGGTTGCTCCCGTTGAGACCCTTGGTTCCAAATACCCTTTATTTTACATGCACAGTATAGCCCTGAATACTAGTCATCCATATTCAAATTTGTTCATGTTGCTATAATCTTCTTGTTTTGCAGTATGTTTTAGAAGCTGCTGAGAATATAAAGAAAACAGCTCACTGGGAAGTTGATGTTGAAGTGGACCTTTTCCATGTAAGCTCAGGTGCTAATATTCTAGTCGGGGGACTTTTTAAGGGGAAAACACTAGTTTATTCAGATCTCAAGCATGTTGTTTTAAGAATATCGCCAAAATATGTTTCTGAAGCAGCAGATAGTGCTATTCTGGTCTCTTCTCACATAGATACCGTTTACTCAGCGTAAGTCCATACTCCATTCCATCTATTACTTATATTTGGTTCAATATTTTTGCAAATTATATTTATTAAAAAATGATAATGAAACTGAATGTTTTGTGTTGTTAATAAAGGGAAGGAGCTGGTGACTGCAGTTCTTGTGTAGCTGTTATGCTAGAGCTTGCTCGAGGGATCTCTCAATGGGCTCATGGTTTTAAAAATTCTGTTATTTTTTTGTTTAATACTGGGGAGGAAGAGGGCTTAAATGGTGCACACAGTTTTATAACTCAGGTATGAATCTTTCCTAATATTAATGTGGATTGCTTAAACATAATGTTTTAATTTGTAATTATAATTGTTTTTATTCCATTTTTCCAAGTGATGATTGATGACATATTAATATTACTGCAGCATCCGTGGAGTAGCACCATACGTATGGCTATTGATTTGGAAGCCATGGGCATTGGAGGCACATCTGCTATATTTCAGGTAATCAAATTCAACACCATAAAGAAACTGCCATTAAGATGAAGAAAACAAAAATAACTTCTCACCAAATTTAAGTCAACCGTGGTACTTTCGTTGCTCATTTCGGCAGGCAGGTCCTCATCCATGGGCTATTGAGAACTATGCATTGGTAGCGAAATACCCATCTGCCCAAATTCTTGCGCAGGTGTGTATTATTTTCTTTTTTCGTTCTTTTATAATATTATGTCGTTAAATTTATTAGTTCTAGATTTTTAACTTCCATTTTTCTTTAGTGCCGCAGGATCTTTTCACTTCAGGTTTTATAAAATCTGCTACTGATTTTCAAGTATATAAAGAGGTTGCTGGTCTTTCTGGCCTTGACTTTGCTTATGCAGATAATACTGCTGTATATCACACAAAGGTATTGTTGAAACTTGTAAAGTGTAACTACTGTAAAGTGTAAACTAAGTTTAAGTGATCGTATATTCGCTTGCAGAATGACAAGTTGAAGCTTTTAAAACCTGGTTCTCTTCAACATCTTGGAGAAAATATGCTTGCTTTTCTGCTTCATACTGCTGCATCCTCTGAACTTTCTAAAGGCAAAGCTATGGCAGTCAATGAGAAAACTGATACAGATGCTGCCATATATTTTGACATATTGGTACGTTTACCATTCTATACTCTCAGATGATTTATTTGAATGAATAAACCGGCTTTTTAATAATGCAATTTACTGTGAAATTCAGGGAACGTACATGGTTGTATTTCGTCAACGCCTTGCCAACATGCTCTACAATTCGGTCATAACGCAATCCATCATGATATGGGGCACATCACTTGTTATGGGTGGCCAACCTGCTGTGATTTCTTTATCCTTGTCATTATTAAGCGTAGCATTGATGTGGATATTTCATTAATTTTCTCAACCACCATTGCGTTTATTTTACCACTTATTTCATCGTCACCAGTTCCCTTCGTTTCAACTCCATGGCTCATTTTTGGTTTATTTGCTTCCCTGCTTTCCTTGGCGCTTTGACCGGTCAGCATATCGGTTATCTTATTCTAAAAGGTTATATATCACGTGTACTTTCCAAGAAAATGGAGAATCTGTCTCCTGTGGTTCAATCCAACTGGGCCAAACTGGAAGCTGAAAGATCATTATATAAAAGTGGTTTGTTGCAATGGCTTATACTTTTAATTGTCGGTCATTACTTCAAAGTTGGATCTTCCTATGTAGCCTTTGTGTGGCTAGTCTCCCCAGCTTTTGCTTGTAAGTTTTACTTTCTGAAACAACAATATCTTTATTTGTCAAAGTTATATATTAACTGATATAACTTCTTGATATCTATAGATGGATTGCTTGAAGCGACTTTATCTCCAGCCCGTGCACCAAAGGCACTCAAAACAATAACTTTATTATTCGCCACTTTTTGTACCGTTTTTAATCTCTGGTGGCATGTTTATTCGATTAGCAGGAAACACTTGCTGGTATGGCTGTTCGTCTTGACAGGTATTACAAGGCATTGTAGTAATAACTAATATTGTTTTTTTTTTCATCTAAAAATTGGAACTTTGACATGAAAAGTCAAAATTACCACAAGCTTGTTTGTTCTCTTTTGCTATCCAATTTTTTATATATGCTTTGAACTCAAGACCTACTGCAGTGTAAATGATTAATAGTAACTGCAGTCACTTGCTATAAAAAATTTCCTGTGAATTTTAATTAACGGGTTAGATTTTAGTTTTAGTGTTGATTTTATATGGATGCAGGAATCCCGGAGGCAGTCCTGAGTGGTTGGGGAGTGTAATGGTTGCTGTGTACATATCAGCTGTTGTATGTCTTACATTGGTGTATATCCTTTCATATTCCACATTTCAGGTTTATTTTTTTCTCTGTTCCTTTTTTTTCTTTCCAATATTGATATCTAAAATTGGTCCTCGGTTTAAGTAAAGTTCCTTATTTGACTTATAAGTTGGAACTTTTCTCAGAACTTGAATGGATATGACTCCTTTGACTTCATATTAATTTGACATTTCTGAGTAGTTCCTTTGACTATTAAAAGTCAAACACAGACTTGTTTAATATATAAGGACAACAAGCAGCCTTTCATTTTTCTTCATGTGGGTGACATCCAACATTTTGATTGTTTTATGCATAGTGAAAGTCTATAATTTAAGTAGCTACATTTTCGTGTATTATTCTATTTTTGGTGCGTATTCATACTTATTTTTTGTTTCTAGGTGCAAAAAGAACAATTGCAATTACAAGCTTTATTGTGTGCGGTCTTTCACTAACTGTGGTGATATCTGGAATCATCCCACCATTCACTGATGACATTTCCAGAGCCGTAAATGTAAGATTCCGTTTCTTTTGTCCATTTTACATTTTCAAATTTGCGGTTCCCACAAAATATGTTCTTGGTCCCGTTTACTTGATACGGGTAAGGGAAAGGGACCCAGTAAATGAAGAATGAAAATATGAAATAACGTAGGAAAATGGTATAAACAATAGGAAATTTTCATTTCATTAATAAAACACTTCAAGAAAAGGGATGGATTATTTAGGCTTTTTGGGTTGTGATTATCTCTTACAGGTCATTTAAAAAGGTTTATTGAAAGGGGAGTGAGTTTAACAAATTGAAGCTCTTCCGAATTTTATTTCTAATGCATACAACCTTCTAAATGGTTTTATCCAAAGATAGGTGAAAATTAATCTATGATTGTAAAAATATTGTTATTAATTTCATAATTAACGCATTGATTTAAAATATAGTCTACTAAAGTGTTTGTGGGTCAATCCATCCCGTCATGTCTGAAAACGCCTCGTTTTTTGGACTTGTAACCCATTCGTAGGGCTAACATATCGTGTAATATGATACACGAAATCCTTATACACGAACACACACGATAAATTATCGTGTCAATTTTTCAAACACGAACACGATTTGTTTTATAATAGGTATACATGAAAAATACATGTTAAGACCTGTTTAGGAACGCTATAATAATCACATGTATACGAACCTGTTTAGTGAAACAAAAAGTTGCGAAAAGCTCACAAAAAGCTTAAATAATTCCTAAACACATAATCCTTAACAAGTTCGAAATAAAAATCCATAAAAACCAAATCACAAAAGGAGAGTCTTCGACGGTGGATAGCGGAGAGGTGGTCGGTGGATGCGATGCGTCTTCTGAGTGAGGTGGCTGAGGGACTTAGGGTTTTTTTGAAAGAGAAAGGAGGCCACGTATTCTAATTATCATGACATAAATGACCGTCCAAGTCCCACGCCCACAATTGACAATCTCACTCTTATTTTTTATTTAATAAAAAATCCTACCATCTACTAATGGGTACTTAACAGGTAAAACAAGTATTTGACCTGTTTAGGGGCTTTAGGCACGAAAATTAACAGGTCTATTCATGTCTACCTCTACCTGTTTAGGACACGAAACTTGTTAAGGTCGTGTAGGTTTTGTGTCGTGCAATCGTGTCTGTGTCTAAAATTTCCAGCCCTACCCATGCTTGCCCATACTTCTATTTGGAATAAGTAATATACTTTACCTATGTCTATCCATGATGATTCTCAGGTTGTTCATGTTGTGGAAGCATCTGGAAGAAATGGTGAAAACAAAGAGCCAAACTCTTTTATTTCTTTATTTTCGACTACCCCTGGCAAGTTAACGAAGGAGATTGAACATATCGATGAAGGGTTTGTATGTGGAAGAGAAAATATTACTGATTTTGTCACTTTCACTACTTATATAGTTGTTGGACCGAGGACGATTCGGTCAACGGATGGACCAAAAATGATATCCCAACACTAGATGTGGAAACCGATTCAAAAACAGATGAAAGATTCACACAAGTTACAATCGACACCAAACTTTCAACACGTTGGTTTCTCGCAATCAATGCCAATAAAATACAAGATTTTCAGACTCAAAGGTACGATTTTTACAAATCAATACCCTTTTAGTTTTTAGTTTTTAACACCCCTATTATCACAGTAATTATAGTTTATTAATGTCATCTCTTCAGATGCTGAAAATGATGAGGAACTGATTCAAATTGGCACGAAAAGTGTTCAGATGGATGGCATAACATTCA
>JAUTDX010004866.1:0-30027 GCA_030844895.1 Ambrosia x helenae | reverse complement strand
TTGGGTGGTTCTGTTTTTTTTTTAATTATAAATTCAATAAGATGCGGTGCAAAACAAACTATATTACAAATCAGAGGACAACGATAGAATCTAGAAACGTGCGTAGATGGTTGGTTGCGCAAAAGAATACAAAAAATGAAAACGATGAGTTTAGTTTTCAAATTAGTGGGCTAAGGTTTATTAATATATAGACACACATGGGTCGGTCGTTTCTTTGAGTAAGAATAATTAAAAGGGGTGTGTGATTTTTCACATGAAAACAATTTTCATTAAACGTGTTGTATTGGGGTTGATATATTTAATCCAATTAAATAAACTAGAGTGTAGGTTGTATTAGTGTTAAAAGTTGATGTATATTATACAAATAAAATAATACTCTTGTTTGAGAGACAAAATAAAAAATTAATTTAGAGTTACAAAGTTTTAGGTGTTGTTTGGTAGCACATTTCTATGAATGGTCGTTAAGAGACTATCTCTTAATGATTAAGAGCTAATAAGATGTTACCTGTTAACTATTCCGACTTAAAGTTATCTCTTAATCATTAAGAGATAGTCTCTTAATTATCATTCAGATGTTACCAAACAATCCCCCTTAATCTTAAGCTTTGTCTTCACGGTTGTTTAAGCAACTCAGCTTTTCAAAAAAAAAAAAAAAAAATACAATTAAGATATATTATTGTATTTACTTAAAGAAATTCTTATATATTTAATAACAATAATGTTACAGGGAATAGCATTGACGAAGGTCCAAAGATCAAATTTTTGATGATAATTGCAGGAGCAAAATTGAAAAATGCATCATGGCTGAAAAGGCATATTCGATTCCCATCCAATGTCCGTCTCTCCATTTTTTAGGTAAATTTTGTCCTTATTTTGTTTGTTATTTTGCTAATTTTAACTCTTTAAAAGATTAGACCATTTTTTTAATTTTTAAATATATAATTTTAAAATTAAAGCATTAATTTGATGTCATTTATGGTTTAACCCATTAATTTTAAATATATAAAAGGAGAAATCACGAAAATGTACATTGATTCTCTTTTTACGAAAATAAACATCTGAAGCGTTTTAATATAGACGCTTCACTAAAACCCATGTAACAAAAACCTCTAAGTTAGGGAGTCAATCACAAATTGACACGTGAGACGTCTAAAATTTAAAGGCTTCAAATCCGAAAAGTTGAAATGTTTAAAAAGTTGGAGTGTGTGAAACGTCCCCGACTTGAAGCCCCTAAATTTAGACGTTTCGTTGTATGGTTTTCGACGAAACGTCTTTTTTAGACACTTCCGATGCCTATTTTCACAAAAATGAGAAAGTGGGTTTATGTTTATTTCGTGATGTTACTGTATAAAAAGTACCCTTAGAAGTCCGGCCCACACAGTAAACACCAATAATTTATTTTTTATGTTTTTATCAATATTCGATTATGTATGATGTATCCGACAATCAATTTTCTGTTTCTTTTTTTTTTTCAAAAAAGTAGCAGTGTGATATTCTCCACATGTTGGTTCCACCATAAATTCGTTTTCAGTTTCTAGACTATGTTCACATTTGATTAGAAACATTTCAACCGTTAATTTAGAAAAAAAAAAATTATAGAACTATGAAAGCAAACTTGACTAGGGCAAGCAACCCTATGGTGCATCAATGAACTCCGCCTCTAGTTAACCCTCCATTTAGATGACGAATACGCCAGGCTAAAGGCACAAAATGTTCTTGTGTTAAATAATTCATCATGTGCATCCGCTAACGTAATATAACTGTTTATTTTAAACTTCTATAGGTGATCATGATTTCTTAAAACCGTATGGTACTGAGCTTTTGAAGTCAGTTGAAAATCCTATGGTAATTCATCATCCTAAAGGCCATACGATTCCTAGACTTGGTAAGTACTCTATACTATTTTACGTCAATTTCATTAGTTGATGTTCTTACATTGTCACTAGGATCCATATTAACTAAAATTTTAACATGCTTTGTATTTCAGATGAAGTAGGCTTGGAGACGATGTTCAAGTTCATCGAGAGGATTCAAAAAGTAGTTACCGACAAGGAAGATGTAGTTACGGTTTAGGCTACCACAATTACAAATAAGACTTTGTTGTAGTCTTCATCACCAGAAACCATTACCAAATATTATATATACACTCATGTCGTGGTTGTAGAGTATTTCAAAAATTATTATTATTTACTTGTATGATTCACATCATTTGCCTATCAAAGCATGTCTAGTCTAGATAGACATGGCCAGCTTAGTCATGGTCGCTGACCATGGTCAATGCCTTCGCTAATCAAGACCACCGACACGATCATTCAAAACATCAAATTTATGCCAAAAATAATTATGTACCTAATAGAGTTACACAGGGGCACTGTAAATAAAGTTAATAAAGTTACAAGAGGACACTATTATAATACACTTGGAGGCATTTAACATGATGATTGTGTGACTAATTTAAAATTTGCCAAGCTAAAGAAGTGAAATGACATGCATGAAAAGTAAAGATAGATTGTAAAAGGGTGGGGGTGTGGTATCAGGTACCCTCTAGGGAGGGGGTACCCGAACGGCTACACCACCCCTTGTGTCGCGGATAGGGTTCTCGGTTGATGCTACCAGATGGAGTGTGTGTTTGTGTGTAGGTGAGAGATACAGAGAGGGTAGTGGGTAGCGTGTATAGAATAGTGGGACCATAGTTTAGGGTACATTTAACCCTTTACCTCTACGAGAAACTATGAAAACATACAACATACAAGCAACAATAATATATCAAAATGAGTAGAAAACAACATTTAAAAGCAAAAGGAAATGCCATACCATAAGAAGGCATTTGCCCTTTTTATACAAGGAATCAAGAAGCTAAAAGATGCTTAGGAGGGAGCATTGTGGTTCAGCAACACAACAAAACCAAGGTAGAAGAGACCTGATCAGAACTCTGTTGGAGGCTTCAACCTTATCAGCCTTTTGATTCTGTCTTTGTCTGTGTTCTCCAACAACCCCTTCATAATCAATCGCAAACAGTACTACATTAGTATAAAACTGTTTTTTTACAAGCCACCTGCTTCGTCATTTTCCAACACTGGTGGCAACTTTGACCAATTTACTAGTAAATGGGTCGATGTGGTTTATCTTTTAACTCAACCAAATTAGAAAAAAAATGTGAATAATTAAAGAGAGATCAAATTATTGTTGCACAGTAGTTTTTGTCATCATGCTCGACCCGATTATATGTGTAAGATAAATAATAAGGGACAAAAAGCGTGTGGGTTCCAACCCCATGCGCGAACTTCTTTTGACTTGTCACACAACCCATTACCCACCTGACCCACCAATTTGCCAGACAAGTTTGTATCCATTCATTGTGCGCATTAAACACACATTCTCATTTTCCATAGTGTGTCCATGTTACCATCTAATTTTAGATTTATAAAGGTGGGACTGTGTTGGTAAGTGACCAGCAAAAAGAAATGAACAAGCATATCAGTATTAGCCTATTAGGATACTCATAAATTGTTTAAAACAAACAAGTCAAATTGGTTTGACCAGTTTGAGATCCAAATGGTTCGGTTCACAATTCAGTTTTGATGGTTTCCGGTTTCATGGTTCAATCTGGTTTAGAAGTTTGAACCTGCCATGAGCCAAAATGGTCGTTTAACATTTAATATTCATATTATTTCTTTTACTTATGAAATATGTATTTATATATGTATTATGATTATGAAACATCATAATCATCTTAAAACTACTAATACAAACTAATAACTTTGAAAAAAAAAGAAGTTTTTGAACCACCAAACCAACCAGTCTGGCCGACCCACACAACCTAACCAATTTGGTTTGTCATTCCCCAAAACAGTAGTCAACAGTTCTTCCAGAATTCTTGCCAAAACTAACTGAACCATTCCATGAACATTGAACACCCCTAATCACTATTCAGGCAGGACCGAAATTTTGCACACTTCTTTTGACATCTTCCTTTATTTATCAACTTGTATTATGTGGGACTTACATCAGCGATTATCCTTAGTCCTACAATATATAACTAAGGCTTGCATGAACCATGAGGCTTGCATGGACCATGATAGCAGTCATTATGCATATAGGATCCCTATTTCATTAGTGTAGATAGAAATTTAGATATTTGACCAACAGTCAAACACTCCTATAGTCCTATTGACCTATGTGCCTTGCCAAGAGTTGCACTTATGCTGGGAGGAAGGGGGTTGCAGAACTAAACAGAAATCAGGTCATTTATTTTGACCACTCAAAGAACATTAATTCGGTGATTCTTCCAAGTCTATAAACATCTTTAGAATGAGTTAAAAAAATAGAGAAGACTAAGAAGGGGAACTCACCTTCCACACAATCTCATCAAGACACAAGCATATTCTACCATACTTGTCCAAGAAAAGGCGCTCTGTCGGTGGCTTCCCACATACATCTTTTATGGCTGAGGTAACAACAAATATTGCTTCTGACACTTCAAGAAAACAAAACCAGCATTAATATAAAAGTTTATTAAAAAAAAAAATTATAGATAGAGAGACAATATTGATAACCCATTTCATGAAAATTGTAATTGTTTTTACTTGACACGCAGTTTAAAATAAGATGTTGTGAGGAACCAAATCAGCATCATCAGCTTATTTGTCATAAAAATAATGAGCCACTAATGGTTGGAGCAATAGAATTGAAGATATGCTTACAAGCAAGTTCATCATACTCATCCTTGCCTACAAGATAGATGCTGACATGTCCAAGCACAGTGTACACAATGTATACAGACCTGAAAAGGCAGTGACAGATCAAAAGAACAGTTTTATATTTTATGGTGAACCATATAAAATGCATATATAAGTCAGCCAGGTTAATAAACCACTTCATCAATCAATTACCAGATAGAGCAATTTAGTTTACAAATTGATTTTGTATATACAGTCCTTGTTGGTCTCAGTAGTAACTGCTTCACAAGTTTAAGCCAAGCCAACAAACCGTAGTAAAACAGATAAACCAACAAGATCAACGTTTTGTAAATAAACAAACAGCAGACAACAGAATCATATGACGTGTCTATTTTTTAAAATACTATTCCATGATCATCAATCTGATAAGCAAGCTAGCATTAGTCAGGGTTTTTAACTTTTAACTAATAATCCATCAAAAGGGAGGACTATTAAATGTGCCATTTGAAATTCCAAGCTAGATCTGAGTTCATGAGAAGTTCCACAAGCCTCCAGCGTGTAGCTGAGTCAGTTCTAGAGAACGGAGATTTGAGAACCCCGGATCAATCCCAACACTGCCAATGAGGAATCAGAAAAACATTATTTGTGCACTGCAGGATCAGTTTAGTTAGAAAACCATCTGAATGGGCCACTCGGAGTCCTTGATTTACCTCTCACGTGACAGACTCATTTAAGCATTGTACTATGATGATTATCAAGCAAGCTGATATCATTGCATAGTGCAGAACTGCAGATATCCTTAATTGCAAACTATATAAGTTGCACAAAGATAAATGTTCCCATCCGTGTGTTAAAGCAAGAAAGGACTATCGAAATGGAGACAACTAAAATAAAAATAAAATACATATTTAAAAGGGGGAACTAAGTCATGAAATTTTAAATAAAATTCTTTGAATAGAAAAACAACCGTTGAGCTGGACATATAGTCCAATCTAGAGCATTGGTGTAAGTCATAAAACGCAACTACAAAATAATTCAACTAATTTTGTGACTAGAGGTGGAAAGCTAATTTCATGTAATGCAATGAAAATGGCCAACTATGCATCCTCCGTTCTTTCTTACACACCTCAAATTCATACAATACAAAATTACGAGCAATTTTCATGCTTAATCACATTAGGAGAAAAAGGTATCATCCACATCAAAGCAGAAAAAGGAAAAATAACATACTTGTGGCATGCAACACAAAGTTCTTCATTCTTGACGCCTTTAAGGTTGTCTGCTCCAAGTTTGACTAAGAAAGATCGCCAATGCAACCTTTCTCACCCGGAACACCATTGAAACTGCACAGTTGTATGTGACGTGCAAAGATATTAATAGATCCAGTATTTGAATGGTGTGACAGCATAGATACTAGATTAAAGTTGCAAAATATGCATTGGTAATGTGGTATATGAAAATATTATTAGAATTCACAAAATTCTACTCAAGGATGACTTTAGACTATCCTCTATAAGTCTTTATAACTTCTGTACATGGTTTAAAAAAGCACGAGACGCTCCAAGGCATTTTGGTCCCAACAGCCGAAGCGCAAGCGCCATCACATGGTAGACGTCTATGTACAACAAAATAAGCTTTATTTACAAGTAGAAGTTGCATATCTCTAGTCTGTTTTGCATATAAACCCATTAATCAAGTAAAACTTTCACACTTCATCCCTTTGATTAACGTCCTACGGACACTAAATTTGACCAATTTTGACCCAGAATTACATGAGATGCACCTTTCGCATTCATTTAAAACCGATCCAACTACCGATGCTTACCTAGGGGAATCATGATGGAAATAAAACTAAATATTTATACAAGCTCATGCTAACTTTAGATCTTAAGTCCCTAATAAGTACATATTTTTCCATGATCTAATCTAAAACAAAAAAAAAAATCAAATGTCTGTACTTATTAACATAAACAAATACACCATAATTCATATTTAAAACCTAAAACCACCTTATAGAGCATATGAAATTAGCTTGGTAAACATAGATCTTAACAGATGCAGAATGTAAATAATAATAAACATAGGGTTTGAAGTTAAATAGTACCGTTCAACGAGGATATTGCCCTCAGAGTTTGCAATCAACACAGCCAGTAACATTATGCCTTGTTTGTTGATAATATGATTGATCACCTTTCCAAGTCACCGATCTACACAATCTGAAAAAAAAAACATATACTAATTGGATAAAGAATTATTATTATTTGTCAGCTATTTGGTAGATGTAGTACGATGGTGATCGAATATTATTATTATGATGAAGAATTTATACATACGACAACGATGAATAGGGTTTTGCAGTACCTGGAGCACCCGATGCTTGTGAGTTGTGATGGATGAGAATGAGTAAAGAGGAATCGATAAAATGAAAGAGTTGAATTGGATACACAAATATTTATTCGGTTCAGGGAAATAATAAAGTAGAAATGAAAGAAAGATATTTATAATTTCGCGTGATGCGACGGAAAAACAGACACTGTCAGGGGTGTGTATGATTCAGTTTCATTTGATTATCTGCCTAAGTCGAAGCTAAACTCGTCAGTTAATCAATTTTATTAATCACTTGTTTTTTCGGTTTGTTCATTCAATTGTTGACTTTCGATTCATTTATGTTAGTAACCAAGAACAAACTTAGGTTAATTTTTTCTTAGAAATACATGAAAAGAAGGTACTAATATACATGAAATTGATGTATAAATACATAAAATCTATACATATAATAAACCAAAGCCATTTTAATGATATGACACTTAAAGAGGCATTCTCCTCCTTGAGTGTGCCATGTGTCATCCCATGTGGCATGAGATATTTTAGGAAAAAATAATTTAAAAATAAAATTAGATTTTTCTCTCTTATGTTTCCTCCCATAATTTTTAAACGTTAATATCTTTTATATACGAGATTTTTTAAAGAAAAAAAGTACACCAAATTAACGAGCGTTTTATTATCTTTCCAACGAGTACCATAGTGCTATATAAAAAACGGAGAAAAAGAACGACTATTTTTTGTTGGGTTTAGTTCAAACAGGAAAAAAAACACAAAGTGTTCAGGTAAATGATTAATCATGTGTAGGCAAGTCACTAATTATGTTCAAATCAGTAAATATGAATTCTATTTTCAACATGCGTTAGCATTGGAGTTATTAATTGTTTTAGGTTAGATATTAATATTAGAGTTATACATTGTTTAAGGTTAGGCGTTAACATTGGAGATATATTTTTAATTGTTTTAGGTTAGCTACTACCCGAAGCTTTCATGCATGTAACTGTAAAGCGCATCATTCTATTTCATATGTAAAATTAATATGCCATATTAGATTTTTCAACCCCGGGACGTTCACGGGGTATAATCTAGTTGAGATATAAAGAAATCGATAACTGAATTTCAGTTAATTTAGTTGATGTTGGGTTTTTTAGGGGGCAAAATTGTAATTATTATTTAAATGAAAGAAAATTGAGTAAAGTACATGTGCAAAAGTGTATCTATCATTTAAGACAAGATTAAACAAATTGTCCTTTATTTATATACAAACTTGTACTCCTTGTCCTTTGTTTTTAAAAAGCACTCAACATGTCCTTTATGAATCTATTTTACACGTTCGTTGTCCTCTAACCTAGCTGATGTTAATTAGTTAACTTTAAGGCAAAATGACCATTTTGCCCAAAGGATATAATCTGAAATTTGTTTATAAAGGACATAATCTGTAATTTATTAAAGTTCTTTTTTTTTTCTTTTTGCCTTTTCTTTTCTTTCTTTTAGTTTTATTGTTTTTATCGCAAAATATTTTATTGATTACTTTAATTTTTTCTTAATTCATTAATTACATTTTTTTATAAAAAATAGATTTGCTTAATTTATTTCTTTTCATTTTTTATTAAATTATTTACTTTTCTTATGTTACAATTACTACCATTATTTATACTATCTTTTTACATAAATCATTTTTGTGGTCCAACTATTTTTTTATCATTTTTACAATTGTTATTAGTTATTTGAACAAAACTTACACTGAAACGTGGATAAAAATAAGCACATTACAACAGCTCGGTTACACATATATAAAAAACATGTATCACTGTTGTTTTTTAAGATGAGAACCAGACAGTTTAAAACACATCAAAAATAACCAGTCAAAAATTTGAATATAGAGAGAACATCATAGAACCACACCGCAAATGGAGGATTAATAGTTGCAATAATTGAAGAGTTTTAGGTACATCGTCAGGATGCGGTTTTGGAATTGAAAAGATGATGCGTCGTCGAATTATTAATATTTCATAGCCTTAGGAACATGCTTATGTATGTGTAAACCGAACTGTTGTAACGTGCTTGTTTTTATCCATATTTCGGTGTAAGTTTTGTTCAAATTACTTATAAAAATGATAAAAAAATAACTCGATCACACCAATGAAAATATAATATAAATAATTGTAACATAAGAAAATTAAATAACTTTAGGGCCGGCAATTTTATATACGAACACGATTACCTGACATGAACCTGAACGATCTTAATAGGTACAGGTATGGCTTTAACAGGTTTCGTGTCCTAAACAGGTAGACACGAATTTACCTATTAATTTTCGTGTCGTGTACAGGTAGTCAGGTTTCGTGTATCGTGTCTTAACAGGTTCGTGTATTTACAGGTCATGTATACACGATTTGTCAGCCCTAAGTATAATGTTTACAAATATGTACTAACAGGTACGCAAACAGGTAGTAACAAGTACACAAATAGGTATTAACAGGTACGCAAACAGGTATTTTCTAAGTCTTTGGTGAACTTTTAGAAAATTTCTCTTACTAAATAGGTTCGTAAACATGAGATTAATATAATGGTTACAAATAGGTACTAACAGGTACTTTTCGTGTATAACTGTTAAAAAAATTAACAGGTTCGTGTATCAAAAAATAGACACGAAAAATTTTTGTGTCGTGTACAGATAGTCAGGTTTCGTGTATCGTGTCTTAACAGGTTCGTGTCTTAACAGGTCAGGTATACACGATTTGCCAGCCCTAAATAACTTGACAAAACAAATAACAAAAATTAAATTATGCAAATCTATTTTTTATAAAAATATATATATATATAATTATTTTTTTTAAAGTAATCAATAAATATTAGAGATAAAAACAATAAAACTAAAAGAAAGAAAAGAAAAAAAAAGGGAACTTGATAAGTTACAAATTATGTTATTTATAAAAAAACTAGTTTTTTTCCCGCGCGCAGCGGGTAATGGAATAGTAAATAACGGTTAACTTTGTTAGTTACTATTGCTAAGATGGTCAACATACGCGCGTGGGAACAGACTTTTGGGTGTGCTAAGGCGAACAACCATGCGAAGTAACACCAATAGCGCACATCGCCGGTGTATGGAACAGTAAAAAGCGAACCAAAAGTAGACGTAAAAATTTGGCGGTGTTAGGTAGTATAAGTTGACGGAGTTGGATAGTAAATTAACGGATTTGAAAAGCAACTTAACGGAGTTTGATAGTCATGGAGTTGAATATAGTAACTTAACTGAGTTGAGTAGTAAGTTAACGGGGTTGAAAAGCAACCTAACGGAGTTGAATACTATTTTAACGGAGTTGAATTGTAACTAACGGAGTTAAATAGTAACTCCGTTAGTACTATTTTAACGGAGTTCAATAGTAACTCCGTCAATACTATTTTAACGGAGTTGCATAGTAACTTAACGAAGTTGAATAGTAACTAACGGAGATGAATAGTAACTAACGGAGTTGCATAGTAACTAACAGAGTTGAATAGTAACTAACGGAGTTGAATAGTAACTAACGGTCAACCGTTAGCTACTATTCCTAAGATGGTCAACATTTATTATATATAATAATTTCAGATTATGTCATTTGGGCAAAATAGTCATTTTGCCTTAAAGTTAACTAAAAAGTTAACTTTAGTTAGGTTAAAGAACAAATAGCGTGCAAAATAGATTTATAAAGGACATGTTGCGTGCTTTTTATTTTAAAGACAAATCACAAATAGTGCAATTGTGTATATAAGTTTCAATCTCATACCTTATATTATAAATAACATACGTCTTTAACACTATAATGTATTTATTTTTTCAACATTCCAATGTACGTTTAGTTGAAAAAAGTTGTATTAAAAAGTGTTTTTTTTATCACATGCTATAGCAAGTGTCGGTACCATAATGAACCGAACTAATGCCGGTAAATGTGTTTTTAAAACTGATACTGGTAATCGTTTTTCAATAGCAGGTTAGCTTATTCATATGATAAACTATTTCATTTGGTTTTTAGTTATTGATTGAATTGCTTGAATTTAATTCATTCATTTTAAATAAAACGGATTGATCCAAAGACCACATACCAAAGAATATGAAGGTTGATCAAAAGTTGAAATACTAACCCAATGTCTACACGTTACCTCACAGTTTCTGTGTCAGATTAATATGTATTTTTTCACGGTGATTTAATCTTTTCCTTTGTTTTCATCCTCAAAAGATGTAACAATCAAACATTATGAGATACAAAAAATTTCAAGGATCACTATTGATGATGAATTGTGGTATGAAATTATGGATGAGATTATTCAGATTTGGAAGGAGTATGATTAAATTTATTTCATCATGATTTAGGTAGTTCACACTTAGCACTGAGTTTTGAACTTTTATGTTTAAGACTTATTTTTCTTTATTTTTGTCACACCCTCAAATGCCACTTGCGAGGTTTTACCGCGAGGCGCGTGTCATACCAGGATCCAAGTCAACGGTCACAATAAATGACAACTATATGATATGAAAACAACGTAATAAAATCCAAACGGTTTATAAGTTAGAGCGACATAGTACAACGGAAGCAGTTATAGAAGTTTACAATCCCAAACATGTTTAAAAGATACACCTCAAAACATCATTGCATCAATGTTTGTAAAGTAGTCAAAGATAATGTTTAGACTCAATTACAAGTTTTGTCCTTTATGTTTTATACCAGATTACAAAGCATGTCCTTTAAGTTTAAAATTGACAGGTTTTGTACTTTATGTTCCAAAATCTTGCACGTTACGTCCTTTGACACTAACCCAGTTAGATTTTAACTGAAATGTGAGGGTAAATTCATCTTTTTACTATTTTAGGGTATATTTATGTATTTAGGTTAAAGTTTTATATCAAAATGAAATATATATGTTACATATATACCCCCCTCTCTACCCCATCTCTTCCTCTCTCATCACTTACTACACTGCCTCCACCAGACACCACCACCACCAGCGTCACCACCTACCACCGCCTGCACATAATCGTCTCTTTGAAATCCCCCCTAATTCTTATTCCTATAACTTATTATTATTATTATTATTATTATTATTATTATTATTATTGATGGGTGCTTTTCTTCCTCCTTGTGCCTGTAAATCCATCAAATATGGGAGAAATCCCCCAAATTCCTTCGCCAAAGCCACCAGTACCACCTGATTTAGGTGTCTCCCTGGTCCCTACGGCCCGATCCTCATGTGAAAACCCTAAATGTGACATTTTCGTTCCAATATCCCAACAAAAAGATGATGAATTTAGCTGCTCCCCTCCTAATTTAGTTCACAAGTCCATATCCGCTCACTAAATCGTCTTCAATCCAGCAGCATGAGGTGGAAGGGGTTACTAATTCTAGTCCTAAGAAATCACCTGGTGGATTGCCTAAAGGCTGCACAAAGAAGAAAGGGGTTAGGGTTCCAACAACAGGCTCCAGTGATGCAGATCTGGACCATATACGTGCGGTAAAGATGAAGTAAAAGGTATTTATCGTTTTTACAAAACTCGGTCCAAAGCAGGGGTGGTTCACCAGGTGATTTAAGGGTTTAAGAAGCAGAGGAATCAGGGTGGTTTAAAAGGTATTTATCGTTTTTACAAGATATGTCTCTGGTATCATCAACAAATAATTTCTCAATTTCCCTCTCTAAAACTGGTGTTGTTGTGTTTGTACCAACGTTTTGAAAACCGGACCGGACCGGCCGGTCCGGCCGGTTTAACCGGAGATCGGTGGTACCGGCGGTCCGGTCACGCCCTATGGACCGTATGTGCAAGGAACCGCCCGGCCAAACCAGTGGCCGGTGGTTGAACCGGAGAACCGGTTTGAAAATGGTCGGACCGGCCTTCTCTTCGGTGGTTGGCGTTGTTTGCGACAGAGATTCTAGCCTGCCAGAGTGACTCGGTTTGACTGAAGTTTATGGTTTTTGTTTCTAGATGGCCAACCATATATGGTTTGTAGGTGAAAGAGGTAAGAGACAGAGATATGTGGTCGGTTACAGCAGATCTATTATAAGTTGCAGGTCATCAATATTGAATTAAGGTTAGGGAGTGGGTTACCTTGTCATATTGGAGAAGATGAGTTTGGAGTGGTGATGTATCTGGTGAAAGAAACAGGGTAAAGGGGAATGGGGTTGGGTGACTAACCAAAAGATCTTTTGTTTTGGAGTGTTAGGGGTGAAACAGAGAGGGTACGTTTGGTTTAACTTTGGTCATAAAAGGCATATTGGGAACTGCAAAAATTTAAAAAAAAAAGTTTTTATATTTTTTACATGTCCTACATACTAACATAGAATATATATATAATTAAATATAAATTCCGGTTCTTGAATCCGGTCCGACCGGTTCGACCGGTCCGACCAGTGACCCGGTAAGAAGACCGTTCGATGTCCGGTCCGGTTATGAAAACATTGGTTTGTACGGAATGCTATGTTTCCGGTGGGGTTGTGCGATGATGGTGGAATCAGTGGTGGTGTTAGAGGGTTGGTTAACGGTGGTGATTTGGTTGCATTGGTGGTGTGTGGTGATGTTCAAAGTGTTGGAGGCTGGTGCTAGCGGTAGAGGTTTGGCGGTGGAGGTTTGGTGGTGGTGGGTGTTTACAGACTTTAGAAAGAGAAATGGAGAGTTGAGAGGGGTTAGAGGTTTGGTGGTGGTGGGTGGTTAATTGGTACAGACTACAAAGTTTATAGAAAATACATGTATTTTTATTTTGTCCAAAACTTTAAATTAGTTATGCAATTAGTCCCTAAAAGAGTAAAAAGGCGAATTTTCCCTTATATTAGTGTTAAAATCTAACAGAGTCAGAGCCAAAGGACGTAACGTGTAGAATTTTGAAACATAAAGTACAAAACTCGTCAATTTTAAAGATAAAGGACATGCCTTGAAATTTAATATAAACGTAAAGAACAAAACTTGTAATTCAGTCTAATGTTTATGTAGCGGAAATGTAATAAAAGGATGTTGTGCGACTCCGTGCATCCTAGCTATGTGCAGCTACCTTAGCGACCTGAGAAAAATATGTTATGTTAGTCAACACATACAGTGCTGGTGAGTTCACAGAGTTTTATATTTGCAAAAGTAAGTAAACGTTCGTAAACCAGACCCAACAATCCTTACATCTATACCTGATGCTAGCTAGACATCGTTACATGATACTAAAGCATTATGAACCATTGTTGAACGTTAGTAAGTTTCCTTTAACACCCGCTACCGGTCATCACCCGGTGTCGTAAGTTAGATAGGACAAATATGCACCCGTCCAACTTTCAGTCGACTCGAGTGGGGCTTGCCGGGCTCAATATATCTATTCACACTTTCCCCGCTATGTATCCACATATTCATGGTTCAAAAGTTAGAAAGGACTTAATGATGAAATGTCGCTTAATACCCATGTGATATAATGTAATACTGTGGTATAAAGATAGTAAAGTTTGTCTAACATGTTTCTCCCCCGAAAACGAAAACGGTAAAAGTGGGGTTGTGAAACTAACCTTAGGTTGCGTCTTCTTAATAATGAATAACTAGGCTTGTTGTGGTAATCCTACTAATGGAAACCTATCACGAATAGCCTATAAATGTTTGGCCGGTGATATGTTTGTCTAATAACCCCAAGTTGTCCAAAACTTGACTTTGAATGTTTGTAAAAGTTTGACGTTTGACACGACCACACAAGACTCGACATCCCCAGGGCCGTTTCCTAGAATCTCCGAAACGTTTTAGGCCTAAGGCGAATAAAAAAATTGGGCCCTTATAAAATTCAAGTTTTAACTTTCAATTTTCAAACATGAGTAATTAAAATTTCAACATTTAATTATCAAACATCAATCAATACCTATAGTATATATTATATTGAAAAATAAAGAAACGTTGGTCTTCTTCTTTAAATGCATTGATATACAAAAATTAAATGCATGAAGTGGGATTTGAACCCAATTTCTCTATCTTGAAATACAATTCACAAACCAATTCATCTACACTTTATAAATAATATATATTTTAAATTTTTAAAATTTCGGGCTTCCCGGGAGTTTGGGCCTTGGGTCGTCGCCCACCCCGCCCATGCCCAAAACCGGGCCTGGACATCCCGTTGGTGACCCGTTATATCAGTTCATCAAGTATGTAAAGTTCACATACAAGTAATGCACATATAACACTTAGTTTATACCAAAGATTCACAAATTTCCACGTTGATGCGAATGAGACCATTTCCAGTCTCATTCGTACCTTTTTTTCATGCGAATGAGGTTAAAGTTGAGTCATTCGCAACAACAAAATGAGTTTCTGGTACAAATGGGTAGAGATTCCTCTCATTCGCACCATCGACCATGCGAATAAGGGAACCTTCATCTCACTCGCACCTTCGATTGTGCGAATGAGTACCCATTCGTACCTGTTCAAATGTTAAGTTATTTTGATGAACATAAACCCTTCAAACCTAATCGAAAACCCAACGAATCATAACCAAACACTGCAGTAGCACTTATTCACCCTAATAGCATGTTACTACACCTGATTCAATAATTGATTTGTCCATTTTCATACTAAATCACATAATACCCAAAATGGCAAATTATGGAGATGTCACATCAATTGCATGAGAAATTTACCCAAAACGGAAAATATTGAAATACCGTCAGTTCCAGGTTATCAAACATAGATTAATTCATCCTAATGAATTTCTAATCATGTTATCATCATCATCGTGTTCATGTTACAAATCCTAGATCTATAACATAAACCCCCAAAATGGGTAAACGTCCACAAAACATCAATAAACCACTCATACTTCTCATTCGTACCTACGACCCCAAAATGGCATTTTAACATACATTAACATATCAAATCACATGAACATGCATTCACAAGTTGTTAATCGATCATAGAACATATAATACTTAATAGGTTGCCCCAATTATGTAATTTCACCAACAACGGGATTCAAGACTTGTGTGTACGTGTGTGTTTCCCCAATGATTACCCGAATCATTGAATTATTTACCCGAATCATTGAATTATGGACATTATGAAAGTATAAACCAATTCCCGATGATTCCCCGAATTATCAAACCGACTCAACTAACCCAGTTAAGTACATTATATAAAATGTTTCGTTAGGGTAGACTTATATGTTTGTAAAAAGTATTAACTTGAGTTTGCCGGGTGTCACAATTCATGTGTTAGTTTATTGCATCAATGGTTTCTTAAAGTACTTGATAATTTAAATGCTAAATCTGTTAGTTACTAGACATGTGTAGCGCTTATGATGGATATCTACCACAATCATGCCACAATAAATATTATTCAAATAAGAAATAAGTATCACAAAGCAAAGTGTCGCTTCCGCTGTATTACACGAATTTCCTTCTAGTATATGTTAAACCAACCAAAGGCATTATAGTCCAACGGTATCTTGGTGGTGAGATAAGACTTAGGGACCATAAGGTCCTGGGGTTCGAATCTCACAAAGGGGGTTTTCTCATAATTATGAGTTTCCTCCTGAATTGGTGACTTGGTGGGGGAATATGATCGCGTGACAACATTGGTGGCACGATGATACTCCAATGTTACGTAAGTGATTCCAATTTATGTTAAACCATCACGTGAACAAAGAGAGCACACCCATGACCCAATACCAAGAAGAAGCCAGAACCACTTGACCACCATTTTTATAAAAAAACAATGCTTCCATTGTTGACCAAATACAAGCCGCCTATGATATTCACACACTCTTCTTACATCACCCATTTACTCTCATCTTCCACTCCTACTCTCACCATCTCCTCTACCTCTTCCCATCTTCATCGATCTCCAAAGGTAAAATTATTATTATTATTTTTATGATATATCTATCTGTGTCTGTCTGTATGTATGTTTCATAGATGTAGGAGTAATTTGTGTGGTTATGGATGGTGAATCAGGGGTTTCTTGGTTCGATTTTGAGGCACAAGTTTCGAGGTTATTGTTCAAACAGAGGAGTGATGGCTAGCAGCAGCATTTCGTATTTGAATCAAAGAGAAGCTGCAGAGGTCGATGAGATTCTTATGGGTCCTCTTGGCTTTAGTGTTGATCAGCTTATGGTTAGTGCTTTTGGACTGATTTTCTATTGTTTAGGTTTTTGGATTATTACACATTTGATTTAAAAAAAAACAGTTTTTAAGGGGTTTTGACTTTTTTTTGTGTGTGTGTGTGGTTGGGGGGGGGGGGGGGTTATTGTGCAATATGATGATCAGATTATTGTAGTTATAACGAATTTGTTAAAAAAAAAAAAACTGTTTTAGGGGGGTTTTGTGGGGTAGGGTGGGGGGGGGGGGGGGGGATGTGCAGTATTATGATCAGTTTTTTTTTTTTTTTTTTAATTTAAACTTATGATGAACAGTTAATAGGGTTGGGCAATGATGGTGACAAACACACCGAGGAGCATTTGATCCTGAGCCGCACCCTAGTTTTCACCCGACTGTTACTCCGGCGAGGAAACTTGTGTGGAGGCAGTACGGTTTCCAGGGGAACGCCGTAATCAAGTCTGATACACCAGCGCGGGCCCAGTTAAGACAACGTAGTCTGGGCCAGACCTTGGTAGGGGTGTTCTTTTTAACCGATAACCGATAACCGATAACCGAACCGAACCCGAAGTGACCCGACCCGAGAAAGTACCTTACCCGATTAACCCGAACCCGATTAAGTGCCAAACCCGAACCCGAATACAGTCTTAGGGTTGGTCATTGGATAAATTTTTTGCAATTCGGGTTGACCCGAAAAACCCGAACAACTCAAAAAAAAGAAAATGATCCGTAATATTGTTTCTATGTATATCATAATATCCCATATCAATTATGAATTAAATTCAAACCTGACTATTGGCATTCAACTCCTAATTCCTAGGTAATTCTCTATTTCCAAATCCTATAACTAATTAAATTCCCCCGTATATGTATTCAAATTCAATCGTTGACCTGCTCCTTCTGTATCGCAAGCATCAGTGTTCAAATGGATGGTATACACAATCCAAATAGTTGGAAACATGCTGCCTAGATGGCTGGAAATACGTAACTCAAACACCCAAACCATTTAACCAAAAGCCATTTAACCCGACCCGAAAAACCCGAACCCGATTATCCCCATAACCGATAACCATTTAACTAGATTGGGTCGGTTATCAGGTAATATTTTCACCATTAAAAACCCGAATAACCCGACCCGAACAACCCGATAACCGAAAACCAAACCCGATGAACACCCCTAGACCTTGGTTAGGGCTGCCGATTAGGCAGTGTGACATTGGGTCACTCATATAGTCATATGAAAGTCACCGTTCAAAAAAAAAAGTTTAATAGGTTTGGCTGATTTTGAGGTCAAATGATTATTTTGATGCTATAAATTTAGAGGCAACATAATGGATTATTAAAGAAGAAAATTAGTTATAGTGAGGGTTTGAGTTTTAGTTAGTACCAATTAAATGCTGACACGGGTTCGTGTTTGCAGGAATTGGCTGGTTTGAGTGTGGCTACAGCAATTGCAGAGGTGAGTTATGGGCTTATGGTATTGGTGTTGTTACATAAGAGCTTTTGGCTTGGTTTGTTTTCGATATTAAATGTTTTTATTTGTGGGTCTTGTTTTTGGTGCAAGAAGGAATGATATGTAGTAGTAGTTAATTATGTTTATTAGATTGGATTAGAAATGTAGAGAGAATGGTGGAAATTGGCGACAAAACGACCTTATTTCTGGTGCAAGAGTCTGGGTTGGACTATTGTAACATGGTGTTAAAGTTTGCTTCTTAGAGATCTTAATGTGACTTATTGCAAGTTGTAGGATGTGTTGCAAAAATGATTATTGCTACTTGAAGATGTAATAATCGGTTTTGTAGTCTTTGGCAAAACTAAATTTGAGTTCTTTAACTTTTAGGGTTTAAGTACCCATATATTTTTTTGGGTTAAAGTGTATATGTACGATTGAACGCTTAACTAACCATCATTAGCTTTAGACAAGTGATAAGGGTTTGGGTTTAGAGGCGTTATCGGATGGATTAAGAAATATTAATGTATAATATGTGATTCAAAATACGTTACTACTAAGATAATAATCTACTTTTTTTTTTTAATCAGCCATTTGGTTGTACATATCCATAACATACGTTTTTCTGCGTATCTTCCTCAACAAGACCACATTTGGTTGCTATAGAGGGAAACTTATGCTGATCTCATTTATGCATATCTGATTTTAATGACGTGTGACAGGTGTACAATGTTAAGGAGTATAATCGGGTATTGACCATTTGTGGTCCAGGAAACAATGGTGGTGATGGTCTTGTAGCTGCCCGTCATTTGTATCACTTTGGATACAAACCGTTTGTTTGTTATCCGAAGCGTACTGCAAAGCCTCTTTATACTGGTCTAGTGACTCAGGTAGACCTCAAATCTCTACTTATACAATGGGTTGATTTGGGTGGTGTCTTATTGCAAGGGGGTCAACTGAAACATGTTGACAGTTGCCCATAGTGTATTTCAGTGCTCACATCTTCTTAAACTGCTTTATTCAAATATTATGTTCTTTTAGTCAAAATTAACTGTTCGAATATTTATAAAAAATACGAAAGGACAAAGGGCGTCTCCAGGACAATCTTATCCTCCTGTAAAGTCATACCAGAACATGACCCTTTTCAACTCGAACTGTTTTGACCCGTTACCTGGCCCGCCCATCTCGCTACCTTTATGCAAGGCAAGATGCATCCATCTTTCTTCTCTGAAAGGCTTGTTTGGTACCTTTGCAGCTAGAATCACTGGGTATTCCTTTCTTATCGGTGGATGATCTGCCTACAAACTTATCAGATGACTTCAACATTCTAGTTGATGCCATGTTTGGCTTTTCATTCCATGGTAAATCTTTTTAATGCAGAATTTAAATTAGTTCATGTTTCGGTAGAGGGGGCAGTTAGAAACCATGTGCGGCTGTGCAGACTGTGTACATGTCAAATGGTTAAAATAAAAAAAAAATAAAAAAACCGAATGGCTAGAACTAATAAATAAAAATCAAATTAAAAAGGAAATGGGTTAAATCGATGAAATGTTTTCAATCTTCTTAAATAGCTGTATTTAAAAATTTGAATATTTTTTTCCATAATATATGAATTATGTAGAAAAAAGAAGAAGAAGACAAAAGTATTGGGCTATTGGCAGGCTACCAAACTTGGGAAGGAAAAAATGAAACTTTACATCAGTTTATTTCATTTTATCGTTAACTACATTCTTAATTAATATTAAATCAACATGAATAGGTGGTACATAGTAGGACTATGAATTAATATCTTATAATCTCATGTAGTGTTGCAATATTTGAAACTTCCTGTTTTTTATTTATTTCAGGTACACCAAGGCCACCATTTGATGATTTGATTAGATGGTTAGTAAATCTTCAAAGCTATAATGAAATAAACCAAAAACGATCAGTGATTGCCTCCATAGATATTCCATCTGGGTGGCATGTGGAGGAAGGAGATTAGTTGGTGACGGAATTAACCCTGACATGTTGGTATGTTTTTATCGAAATCTTGCATTTTGCATTTTGCGAGGAGCTTGGTTTAAAAAATAGCGCCTCGGTAGCGCTTTAAGCTCTTGAGGCGTCAGGCTCCAAAGAAATCGCTGTTTTTGTTGAGAAGCCCTAGGATACATGAAGCTCTTGGGGCGGCGCTTTAAGCCTGGCGCTTCAGTAGCGCCTCAGCCCAAAAAACCATTTTTCGCCTATTCTATTTAGCCCAACAAGTGAAGTTCTATGTTGATTCGTATTATGGATTGTTCTATGTTGATTATCGATTGTTATACCAAATTTTTCAACCCCAAATTACTTGCCAATTTATCAATTATTGATTCGTATCAGCTCGACCCCAGCCAGGGGCTGCCGCCATTTGGACCCTGCTCCAGGGGGGTTGCCCTCGACCCCCGCCAAGGGGGCAACCCCCGAGTTGTTTTGGGTTGCTCTATGTTGCTTTTCGAGTATTGATTGTTATATCACAAGCATTGGATAATTGGTATGAATCATATTCGGATGATTTTCAATGATATATTAAGCTGTAGGGACTAAGGAATTAGTTCAAAGTTCAAATTCGTTCCTATATTCTGATGCTTCTTTTCTTCTTCTTTTTTAATATTAAGTTACTTAATGTTGTCTTCATCTTTAAGGGTGTTTTGAATTTAGATGACTATGTGTTTGGTCATTCTTATGTTTTGAATGCTTTTTTAAGTGTTTAACGGGTGTTTTATAATCATGTTTTTATGTTTATGTTTGATTAGAAGGTAGAATACGTCATACTGACATATATAAATATTTTTTTATATTTTTTTAATATTAAGCGCCTGGCATACGTGAAGCTCTCGCCTCACGCTTTAAGCCCCGCGCTTCGGATTTTGAAACCAAAACGCCTCGGAGCGCCTCACGCTTTTTTAACCAAGGCGAGGAGGGAGTTGTAACCCATTTACTTATAAATTTTGATTTGGGTTGTGTTTGATCTCCAACTTGTCAAATGGATAAAATATATAAAAAAAATCTAGAAATGCAACAGGTCAAATGGGCATTCTAAACAGATAGAAAGTTTCCCGAAGTGTTTCTTAAATGCATACAACTCCGACATTGCTTTATGCAATTTATATTAGATTAATATTGCAACATTATAGTTCTTGTAATCACAATACACACTTTTAAAGTGGACAAGAAAATGTTTCAAGTCAAACCAACCCTTCACTTTTCAACCCATGCTCGTTATGACCTATTACTTGACCCGCCCATTTTGCCACCATTACACATTTGTAAGTAAATCTAATGTATATGTATATACCAGGTTTCTTTAACTGCTCCTAAGCTTTGCGCCAAGAAGTTTAGTGGGGCCCATCATTTCTTAGGTGGGAGGTTTGTCCCACCTTCTATTGTAGATAAATTTAAGCTTCACCTTCCACCATATCCTGGGACTTCTATGTGTGTTAGAATCGGAAAGGCCCCACAAGTTGACATATCATCAATGAGAGAAAATTATCTCTCTCCTGAATTGAAGGAGGAGGATGTGGAGCCTGACCCATTTGTTCAGGTATGACTCATGCTGCTTTTTCAAACATGTTAAAAGTCAATCTTCTTTTTTGCTTTGACCAATATTTGTAGGCTTTTGTTTTAGGTTATTGTAGCATTTGGATGTGCATATAATTGCAGTTTTAGTTTGCAATAATCCGTTTCAAATATATGAAATTCTGGATAAGTGATTATGATTGTGATTACCGGGATAAACTTTAGGAGCTGTTGTAAGAAATTGATTATTGAGCTACTTGGTGTTAAAAGGCCCGGCTGAGGCGTTAAGCGAGCCGGAAAACACTGTAGGGACTTGACATGGTGCCTCATGCACTTCTGGGTTAAAATTGGTCAAAAGTATGGTCTGTAGGAGGTTTTTATGTAAATCACCAAAGAGATGAAGAAATTATGAAAGGTTAACTAGATTAACAGGTTGATATGTAAAAAAGATGAGAGAGACCAGCTTTTGGTTGTAAACTTGTAACTAAAGTTTATTTGGTTGTACATATAGCATCACCTCGCGGCTCGCGTATGTGATATGTGCGCCTTGCGTCTTGGATCTTTGTACCTAAATATTTGTAGCGCTTCACGCTTTTCTAAACCAAGTTGAGACAAGTGTAAAAGTACCCGACTGTCCTTGGCTCAAATAACTGATTCTGATATAAAGTGTGAATATGTGATTATTCAAGTTGCAATAATTAGTTTGAAAACATACATTGAAACAGTTCCAGAAATGGTTTGATGATGCACTGGCTGCTGGCTTGAAGGAACCAAATGCTATGGCGTTGTGCACAGCTGGCAAAGATGGCAAACCGTAAGTATCTGCTGAGAATTAGATTCAGTACCAAAGCAGTAGTTTATGTTATTTTTTCTATATTTATCTTAAATTTGTAATACCCATTTGATAGATAAGAACAAATGAATCTTTTTTTTTTTTTGGCATTTAACAATGTTTTTTTGTGACGGCTGCAGTTCCTCACGAATGGTATTGCTGAAAGGATTTGACAAAACTGGTTTTGTCTGGTTAGTTATCTTCTGTGTTGATATAAGAATCAGTACTTATTAGAACATTATACACTTTCTTTTTTGATTTATATATGTTTATTATACGGTGTATTTAGGTACACTAATTATGGAAGCCGAAAAGCTAAGGATTTATCTGAGAATGCTAATGCATCACTTCTATTTTATTGGGATGGATTGAATCGCCAGGTGAGCCTGACATTTATCATGCAATTTGTAAAGAACATACATCATTTCGTTCTTGATTCTCAAAGATAACTTTATGCTGACAAATTTATATAAAGGTGATAATTTCAGCCCATTATTTTAATAAATCAGTCAATGTGAAGTGTGTTTTATTTCAGTGGGATCAAATAACAAAAATGGCAAACTGGTCAGTTGATTGCCGATTTGCCGTCCAACAGCTATTTTTAATGCATACAACCTTCTAAATTGTTTTATTCAAATACGGAGATTATTATTGTATTAATATATTAATATTGCTATTAGAATTTCTGTTAATGCAATAATTAGCAGTATAACAGTCAAGTCATATTCTTCGATTGTCAGGTGCGAATCGAAGGCTCTGTGCAGAAGGTTTCTGAAGAAGAATCTGAGAGTTATTTCCACAGCCGCCCTAGAGGAAGTCAAATTGGTGCAATAGCCAGTAAACAGGTGCTTTTTTTTTATTTCTGTTTGTGCAATTTTTCATATTTTTTACAAACGACATAATAGTCTTTTGTTCTTTCAGAGCTCTGTTATACCTGGACGTGATTTTCTCCACCAAGAATATAAAGATTTGGAAACAAAATACTCTGATGGGTGAGTGATACATAATTTCAAGTACAGGATTTATAAGTTTCATTGCTTACGATTTACTGGTGAATACTTTGTTATTCTGCAGAGCTCCAATCCCAAAACCAACAAATTGGGGTGGTTACAGGCTTAAACCTGATTTTTTCGAGTTTTGGCAAGGACAAACGTCACGATTGCATGACAGGTAATCTTTGTGTTTTCCTTTTTTTTTCTTTTCTAAAGTTCGATAGAGGGTTTCATATAATATTGTTGTGTTGTGTCTTCTGTCTAGTAACTGATTATTAACTCTCACCACCACTCTTGGGAAAATGTCAAAAGGACACTAAATTTAAGTAAAAACGTATGATGGCTTGTGAAGTCTTAACTCTTATCATTTCAATGTTTCAATATGATAATATTGGACATGAAAAGGAATCCAATTATGGGAAAATACATGGCTTGCTATGAATTTAACTTGGAAAAAGATAGTGATAAGCATCTTATGTTTTAGAGAGCACTAAACAGTAAACACAACTAGGCTTATAGCCTACCAGAAGAAATTCGAATTTCGAAGTAAATGAAGAAGTATCTTATGCTGCTATGTATGTAATCCAAGAAAAATTAATAAATTGTTACAGATATGATAATTTCAAAGCATGTATAATGATCATGCCCAACCCTTTTACATATATGATAAACTCGGTTTCAGGCAAAAGCTTTATAAAGATATCACTAAACTCTTGTTTTGATATGAGGGGTTGTGATTGTTTCATTGTAACACCCCAAAAAAGCTGAGAACCCTGGGTTCGGGGCGTTTGATTCATCTTCAAGCTTTTCCTAAGTGAAGTGACAGTTGACTTTTTATGTGCTTGGTTCTTTCATTAGATTCATTGAGTACTGGATTAATTTTCGGGTGTGAATGGCTGCCTCATTATCAAATCACCACATAAGTTCATTGGTTTATGTTGTGTAAACCCAATCTCACCAAGTGGATTACACAGCCAAATGAGTTCAAACCTAGTTTGTATCATTTGTAGGGTTGTTCATGAGCCGAACTGAACCCTCAAGCTTAGCTCGTTTACTAATCATGCGTGTCGGCTCGGCTCGGCGCCTCGGCTTGAATAGACAAAACCGAGCAGGATATTAAGGCTTGAACTCATTTGGTTTATAACAGAGGTGCACGGTTCAACCCAATTTTAAAGTAAAATTTAACACTTCTTGATTTTGAATATACAAATTGTCATTCATTCAAGAGTTCTAACTTAAACACACAACATCTAACAAAAAAAAGATACAAAATAAGCTCAAAAAATACAAATATAAAACAAAAGTTAAGTTCAAGAAAATATAAAACACATCTTAAAGTTTGATCAGCTGATCGGCATCATCATTAACAAAATATCCCTCTTCAAATCAACAAATACCACTTATTAGACACAACCAGTTAGTTCTAAACGCTACTATCCGTTAAATGCGTCAAATAACGAGAGAAACAAGACATTAAAGAAATAAAAATAAACAAAAAAAATTCAAAGCTACTAAGAGATACCTTCCATGTCAACATCAATTTTTAGCAAAAAAGAAGAAAGAAACAACGATTCCTCATGTAGCTCCTAAGTTGGAAGTTCCGTAACTTCGGTAGAAAATAGTATTATAATAGTTGCGAACGGCAATCGGCTGATGCTTGAGCAGATCATCAGAGAGCCAGAGAATGAGAGCAGACAACGGCAAATATTTACAGTATTATGCTATTACTTGATGGCCTTATTGATTTAAAGTTTTTAGTACATTTGCTCGTGCTCGGCTTATTTACAGCCAAGCCTAAATCGAACGAGCATTTTCCGAGATTTTTTCACTCAAGCATCGAGCGAGTTGTGAGTGTCAGCTATTTGGACAGCCCTAATTGTATGTTTGTGTGATCCGTGGTTTAAAAAAAACGTGTGTGCATGAGGCGATTGGAAAATGCCACATGGCCATGAGGCGGCACTTCATGTACATGTGGGTCAAAATTGGTCGAGTATAGGGTCTAGAGGAGGGAGGAGGCTGATATGTAAAAATGACAAAGTTTTCGGCCATAACCACAACTTAAATATTTTTACTTTAAAGTGCTATCAAGTATCAACCGGCTCAACGGGTCCTCTAATTTTTAATTAAGCGTCATGGTAGTTTATTGATGCATGTAATTTTTTTCAGGCTATGTTATTATCCTCAAGAAGCTGATAGCACAATCTCGTGGAAGATCAAACGTTTGGCTCCCTGACTAGCATTCTGTTCATCCTCATTATGAGAGGGGCAAGTACACTTTCTTTCTTGCTTACTGCTCGTATTTTCATACTTTTTTGCACATATGTGTGTTTGTGTGTAAGCTCGTTATAAGTGTGTCCTCCAAATTATCCATGACAACCATCTGTAATAAATGTAAGTTTTGAAAAATACGTAAAGTGCGCTGTGTATATGTGTGTTTGTGTAAGCTCATTCATGGTTTAAAAAAAAGGGGTGAGGCGTACGCCTCGAGGCGTGCCTCAAGGCGATTCTGTAAGAAAACGAATCTGAGGCGGCGCCTCAAGGTGTTATTTTGTACTTGCGCCTCAGGGGTTTTTGGTGTTTATTTTTGATGTTTTTGGGCTTTTTGTGTCAATTTCAAGCGTTCCATGTCTTTTTTAGCGTGTGTCTTTGATGAATATGAGGATAAAATTAGTTAGTATTCATTTTTTATAAGATATATAATATTTATATTTATTTTTAATTCCGCCTCGTGCTTACGCCTCGGTTTGCCTTGAAGCGTCCGCCTCGTGAGGCGAAGGGAAAACGCCTCGAGACACGATTCCGTACTTTTAAACCATGAGCTTATTATAGTGTGTCCTTCAAATTATCCTGACAACCATCTAACCATCTGTAATAAATGTAGGTTTGAAAAATAGTAAGTGCATAGGTCTCAAATATCCAATCTAATGTGTGCAAGAGCATGTGTGTGCGTGTCTCCTTGTGAGCCGCACATGTCATGTTTACATTTGGGTGCGCTTGCAAATGGGCAGGCGTGTAATATTAGGGAAAAGGTTTCTACTAAATGCCTTTGCATATCAGATCATTGACCTCAGGTTGAACCGAGGACAGATGGCTGCTGTTCAAAACTTGACGGAAACTTGTATTTCAAACAATATATTGTTTTAAGTTATTATAAAATCTATAACTTGGGTCCTCTCAAATTCTTTCATGCCAACAACCAACCGAACAAGATCAATAATTGGTAAAGGTGAAGAGCAAGTGTGAAGTCTTATGTTGGCATTTTGCTGTTTCAGTGAAAAGCTTGTATATTTGTGTGATAAGATAAAGATGTTAGGTTTATTTCTCATTTTCTTGTCAAATAGGTGGAAAAAACAGCCTAAAGATTTGGAAGTTTATGTATGTTATGTAATTGCCCCTTTATGTAATATATCTTATTATTATGTGGCATGTTGGTTGATTCTGACCAAACTAGGGCCCACCCATGAGCAAAGCATCCTGTGTATTTATTTTGACCACTTGAAGCTAAATCATGTCTCATTCTTTTGTTTGGAAGGCAGATAAGACACTCGTTGAACATCAAGAGTTATTTTATTACGAGAAAAACAGGGAAAAGAAACCAATAAACTGAATCTTCGAGCTTAAGAAACATGGAAACGTGTAATCTATGGCTCGGCGGTTTGTGTATGAACTTAAAAAAACTGAAGGGAGATGGTTTTGTAATAAGTTGTATATATTACTTTATGTATTCTTGTTGATACAATGAACTTGGTGAAAAATAATACTAAAATATGTTTGAACTGTCATGATTAGTGCATAACTAAGACTCATGTAGTTAATAGTAGGAATTCTTCATAAGGGTGTAACGAGAGTACAATCCCTTGCCGCGGTGAGTGAAGTTGTTCGAGTGTCAATAGAGAATGCAAGCTTTTATACGCTAATTATGCCTATGGTCGACGACCACAACATATATTCTTGTTTAGATACACTTGAATACTTGGATGTAGATGGAATAACCAAACCATCTTAATATTCAGGTCATCTTGAGAGCAACATTAGTTTATGTTTCACTAAGAGCAAATCATTCCTCTTGGTTAGAGGTGCTAGATCTGAAGGTAGATTACGTTTGTTTAAGAAGAGCCAAGTTACACTTCTAAACCTACTTCTAAATCAACACATTTTGTCAACTACGGCCGTACCACTTGGAGCAGGATACATTTTCCGACACCTTGATACCGTTAGCTAAACATCCTCTTGTTACAATGTATATATACTTTACCTTCTCATTTATTTATCAAAGTTGAATCTTAAATCTAATAAAAGATCTAATTGTCCGATATTTGATTCTTTTAAGCTGGATGATTTTAAATTTGGTACATGTATCTTGCTATGGTATTATGACACTTTATATAAAGAAAATTATTGTTATATGTAATATATTTCTCTTATGTCTCTTTTATTTCATAAATCACCATGGTTATGGGCCTAGGGCGCTGCCATCGACCTGGAGTTTGGGCACCTGGAGGGTCATGCTTGTTCCTATTTCTATTATAAGTACTTGTTTTATAAGTGTTGATGTTGTTGCTGTTGTGAAAAATAAAACCTGTGAAGTCACCAATATTTTACATATTGACGTTTTTTTTTCTAAACATATCTTTTAGGTAGATGAAGTGGTTGATGTTCGAGCATGGCCAGGGCCGGGGATCTTTTATAGTGTCGATTTCCGTCGGAATTTTTTTGGGACATGTAATTCTGATAACGATATGAACAATTTTGACGTTTAATGTAAAAACTTTTCTAGATAAATATGTTTGTTCTAATATAAGTTGTGAGACCATTCTTTTAGCCACGCCACGAGTTTCCATCATTGACGTGGTGTGACAATGAATTATCAGGTTGAAACATGTTCGTTAAATCAACAATGCAAACCTTGGACAATGAAATCCTTGAAGATTGAGACCACATATATGGTCGTGAAATCGATTGTGCTAGAACTTGAATTGAGGGTGAGCATGGCGACTTGGTAGGGTGTGGTGGTGGTTTTGATCGAAGCTTCGAAGAGAATGGTAGTGGTGGCGGGTGTTGTTGTTGCAATGAGAGGGAGAAGGGATTTTTATATGTATTCTAATTGAATTTTATTTAAATATAATTATGAATGAAGAAAAAAAATATATGGATAATATCTCCGACTTGATGTCTCAAGGGTCCAGTTGAAAAGAAAAAATATTTTGGATGAAACAAACATGAACAATCTGAGTGTCGATGTTAACATTTTAAGCTTTTTTATACACGTATGATTTATGTAAATTAAATTAACAACTCGTGTAGAACTTTAGGTAATTAAATTATTAAAATATATAAACGTCAAGTTTTGAGAACGTTCTACAGTTAATCTTCGATTACGTGACGCCTGATCCTATACACGTTCAAACCAATCTCTAAACCATAACCCTACTACTCAAAATCCATCAAATCAAGCAAATTCCACACAAAATTCATCATCACCATCACCATTTCTTTCAATTTTTTCCTTCAAATCACTCACATAAACCAGCCATGAATCCAAATCAATCAACAACCAAACCAGACGAATCTCACTCCCACCGATTACGCTCCCTACCCTAAACTCGACCCAAACGACGTCGTTCCTCCTCCTCCGCCTCCTGCTTCCACTGACGATAACTGGACCTCCGTCCCTGTCGGTTCTCAACCGGAAGCACCACCGCCACCGCCGCCTGCTACCGGCCAACCACCGGTGTATTCAACTGCTGCAAGAGCATCGGATGCTCCGCCTCAAGTATCGAATAATATTAATAATATAACAACTGGTGGTGCTGCTACAACCATGCCTAATGAATCTAATCCTTACGTCACTCCTGCTCCCCTTCCTGCTTCTTCTTCTTCCAAGTTAGTCTTCTGTTTAGTTTAGTGACGGAGCTTAAACGTTTAGATTCTTCAAATATTAGAAGTTAAAATTACAGTCCTGCCCTGTTGAGTTTGTTTTGCAATAGATCTGTTTTGTTAAGTGTTGTTTGTTATATGTTGATTGTGAAATTGTTAGGTTTATAAAAGTTTCTGTTTGATTAGATGTTCGTTAATTACTTTTAAGCGTATGTTGATGTTTCCATGGCTGTGTACCTGTTGTTTTTGTTATTAAGTGATGTG